>JASVEL010010727.1:0-92135 GCA_032618575.1 Nicotiana noctiflora | reverse complement strand
ATTGATACACATATACACTTTTTTTTTGTTGGAAAGATAAACATATTATATCATAACAAATATTTACATAAGTCTTGGATGCATACACGGCATCCCTTGTAAAAACATGAAAATAGATACAACACTAGTACTGGAAATAAATGCTACCAAGGGAGTTGTACGAGCATGCACACTGTCTAAACCATACAAACTGGAAGTAGAGTCTACTAAGGAAGTAATACTATTACACACACTAGCTAAACCATCCGATCCAGAGAGAGATTGTGCAACATTCCTACCAAGCTTCCGAGACATCCTGCTATGGAGTGTGCCATGGTGATCTTGTTCGTAACAAGACATAGCAAAAAGTTAAGGTGTTTCAAAAAGTAGGCATTTCTCAATTATATTCGTTGTCCCATATTTAGCTAATTTATTTGCTACACAATTTTGCTCTCAGAAGATAACTTGTACCGATGGGCTATCCAGCTGTCTGAGCAAGGACCTGCGGTCATTAACAATATTAATAAAGATCATTGCATGCAATCTTAACATACCAATTACTGCTTGGGCATCCCTCTCAATGATGAGTGGAAGGAGTTGTTGTTGAACGGCAAGTTGTAAGCCTTTGATGAGCGCAAGAAGTTCTATTTGTATAGAGCTACCTTCTTTGACAGACCCTGCAAAGCCTATTACCCGATTGCTTTGACGGTTGCGGATAACACCACCAATTCCATATTTGCTTAGAGTCGGGCAACAAGAACCATCAATATTTAATTTATAAAATATATGATCTGGTGGATGCCATTTAATATAGATAGGAGACTTTGATGTCTTCTTCCTAGATTGATTCGTTGAAAAATAATATTCAGCTACCTTGCCTAACAAAGAATGGAATTTAAGTCATTATTTTTATGTTCATAAACAAACTTATTCCTTTGAAGCCATATTTCCCGCAATGCAAAGGAATTAGAATTTGTTAGGGGATGTTATAAGGTGTAGAATGCAAAGGTGTATGGATAAGCTTGTATAACCAAGTTATAATCTCAGTTTGAGAAACCACCAATGTGCTGTTGGAAGGTTCTATTTTGAGTGATTTCCAAAGAAGCATAGTAGGAACACAAGAGTGGAATAAATGAGGAATTGGTTCATTATACTAATGACATTGTGGACAAATTGCTCAGTTAGTAATACCTAGTTAGGTAAGGTAGACAACTGTGGGGAGTCTATTATGACATAGTAATTATTTTAGGGGGAATGGAGAGTGTCCAAATTCACTTAAAGTAATTGATCAAAGAAATAGTGGCGGGTATATTAGTCGTAAAAAAAAATATATGTACATAGAGTTAATTGAGAAAAGTCCATTAGCCGTTAAATTTCAGTATATTTTATCAAAGTCAGTAGCATGAATAGGCATATATGTATTATGGTCTATGGATGATAGACAGTATATGTAACGGTAATTCAAAGGGGAGGTTGTCTAGGTGCCATTTATTATTAAAGTAATAACCATAGACCGATTTAGTTTCCTCAAATTTAGGCATAAGGCCATACAGATAGCCTCTAAGTATGAAATTATGCTTAAGCCAGGAGTCAGTCTAAAAATGAACATGGTGTTCCGTTGCAATATTTCATTTATAACCTAATCTACAACATTTCCATCCATTAATAATATTTCGCCAAATAAAAGAGCTATTATAACAAGGTTGTTGTTTTTGTCGTACATAGTTGTGTAATAAAACTTGTGCCCATAACTGTTGTGGATTTTGAAACATTCTCAATGCAAGACTTGCATGGAGTGATTTATTTTTATAAACAAGACGTACTTTGGATACCTAGACCTCCAATTTCAAAGGTTGCGTGATTGTAGACCACTTAAGAAGATGTAATTTTTTCTTTTGAGCTGTTGTGCCCCAAAGAAAATTCTTTTGGTAGCTATTAAGATGGTTTAGAATGGAGGTAGGCAATTTGAGATATTGCATTAAATGATTAGGTAGTTGATTAAGGGCTGATTTGATTAATGTGAGTCTTCCTGCTCGAGAAAGAAAATTTGTTTTCCAGCCTGCTAATTTTGTTTTAAAATTATCAAGAAGAAATTATAGTCAACTTTTAGAGGCGTGTTTGTAAAAATAGGGAAACCCAAGTACTTTCCAAAACTACGACCCTCTTTCATATGAAAGAGTTGCACAATTATATTCCTACTATTAGGGTGGTAATTTTTGGAGATATATATTTGATTTGTCAATATTAATAGATTGACCCGATTGATTAGTAAAGTTGATAATAGTACTAAGCATTGATTGACAGATGCATATATATATACACACAAGTGATACACATATTATTATTATTATTATTATTTTTTCATGTTCATCTTCTACTTCGAATTTTCAATTCAATCCACCTTAAAACTCTACTTAATCATCCCAAAAGTGAGATTAAAGCTCCTTAAGATGTACTCAATCTATTCTAATAATACCCACTCAAAAGAAAATAAGAATTTGACTTTCTTGGCTACAAATAACTAGTTGGCTAATATTAATAATATTTTATGAATTGACCAATTTTTATAATAAGCTACTTATAAATGGACATAGTTGATATTTTTTTTCATTTTTTTATGCCTTTATATTATTAGTATGTTTAGTTTGGAGACTTTTTCCTTACTGTACCATATATGAAACTTTATTACTAAAAAATGTGCATAGTTTCATATTTACCCGCCATGTTCTCAGTTATTCTATAAAATATTTATCATTCATTAAATATTAATTATTAGGAGTTGATTCCTTCCTAATTAGGCGCGCTACAAATCTGGAACTAAATATTCTTCCAGATATTCCTATTTAGGTGCGCTACAATATGGAAGTAAATGTTATTCCAGATATTTTCTACCATTGACATCCATTAAAAGGCTTAAGAGCTTTGAATTCAAGTTTGGGTTTTCAAAAATCATTATTTGTTTGGATTGGGTGTTGTTGAAAATAATTGGGGATATGATTTGGAGTTTATATCTCACTTTTGATGGGTACTGGTGAAGATTAGACTTGGGTTTGATTGAATTTCAGAAAGAAGAAGAAGAAGAAGAAGAAGAAGAAGACGTATTGCAAATTGTAGATAAATTGTATATTATTTGTATTCTGATTGTAGATGCTTTATTTTCTATTTTCATAAATAAAAAACGGCTAAAACTTCTACAAATCTTCCGAATAAATGCAATTATGTCAAAAATCTCAATTATACTACAATTGAATAAAAATTGGGATATAAAAATTCAATGTACCCAATTTATAAATATTTTGTAGATAAATTGTAGATTATTTGTAGATGCTTTGTTTTCTGTTTTCACAAAAAAGAAAATGACTAAAACTTCTACAAATCTTCTGCAAAAAACGTAATTATGTCGAAAATTCTAATTAAACTACAATCGAATGGGAAATGGGATATTAAAATTTAATATACCCAACTTGTAGATATTTTGTAGATGAATAGATTATTTGTGTTCTGATTGTGGATGTATTGTTTTCTGTTTTTACAAATCCAAAACGACTAAAACTTCTACAAAATCTTCTGCAAAAAATGCAATTATGTCGAAAATACCAATTAAGCTACATAAATGTGTTTTTAGAGGAAATCACTTTTATTTAAGCATTTTGGGTGATTTCTTTTGCAGATTACTACTATTGACGAGGCTAAGAGATTCTATCCTTTGTTTGGACTTGGTGCAAATGTTGCTCTGAAATACTTTTCTAGCCTGAGAAGCTCTTTGGGTCCTGGAGTTGATGGTTGGGGCCCCTTTCTGAAAGCGATGATGAGTATTGTATTGTTGATGGGTGGGGCAATCTGTTTCTTTTACTGGTGGATGAATAGAAATGTTACTAGACGGTAGAAGAAACTTATTATCTTTTGCTTGACTAGTAGAAAGCACTCTCTTTCATCAATTTGTTTTTGAGAAGAAGATGCACCACCTTTTTGCCCCACGTCATCACTTCTACTAAAATGACGATTCATTGCTGGGTGAGGGTGAAGGTTTGGGAGAGAGAATTGTGGGCGGGGTGGGATATATTGTACCTTGAATTAAAGAGGGATATACGATGTATTAATTGTACCCTTAAAATATACTATGGTATAAAATTAGTAATTTGGTATACTAAGTATAATTAAGTCAAACCTTAAACATTAAGGGTAATAAGGTTTTATATATGGTGTAGGAATGTAAAAATTCCTTTAGTTTTTATACCTTCTAGTGATCTACTTAGTAGAGTTTCATGTGATCGAGGATTCACAATTGTTGATGGATTCCTAGCTTCTGATCTTTATTGCTTCTAGTTTAATTTTTCTTTTGGGAGTTATCAGACCCAAATTTACCAGAACAACTAGTTTTAGTACAACTTCATATAGTATGCTCTACAATGCAGACATTATTTTCACTATTTACTACTAAGAGTTAATAAATTACCAAAAAAGATTCTACAAGATACTCTACCATGATATATAAATATTATCCCCCATATCTAATAGGCAAGCAAGACTACCCTGTTTGGATTTTTGTAAAAAGTTTACTAGTAACTCTAGCTAGACTTGGAAGTTGTTGCAGAGTACAATCAAGTTGAACTCGAGAAATACTTAAAACATGTCAAGCAATGGAAAATAGATTTAAATTCCTAAAAGAATGAAATAAATTAATGGTGGCAAAGTATCTTCTTTTACAAAATGAGAGAGTTGCCAATTACAATCAAATTTTAAGAACTTTTCAACTACCAACATTCAGCATAAACCCTGCTTCATAAAAAACCACATTGTTCTGCTTGTCATTGTGAGGAGGTGGGAGGCAATTCATCTTCTGGAGGTACAGACGGTCCAAAATCCATATTAGGGAATACACCAGGCGGTCTTTCTCTAGGTTCGATTGACAATAATTGAGTTGAATCCCCTACAACATCTGCCCATCCGTAGTGAGGTTCGGCCCTAAGATTATGAGTAAAACATGTTAATTCAATATATAGGAACTATCCAGGAAATATGGTACTTATACGAGTTCAACCTCTATACACTGACATCGTGAAAGAGTTACCCTATCCGGTCACCTTTAAATGACCGGTTACTTGGAAAATAAAGCAAGCAACTTGCTAAAACACGTTAAACTACACTGCTAGAGTGAAGAGGTGACCATAACTTACTCGTAATAGGTTCCTTCATCCACAACGATGTCCCAACTTTCACCCGTTGTGCTCTTGCCATACTTGTGCACTTTGCTGATTCATGGAAACAACATTATCTTCCCTTTAAGTTTCTAAACTGTAAAAGTGCCATGGAAATGGACGTGCAACCGATAAACTGTAATTTTAATTTACTGAATACAAGTTTAAATTCATAATAATTACATACCCGTTACCAAAGTGCTCCTCTCCCCATGTCCTTGACCATCCTGGAAAATTAGAAAAATTAGTAGATACCTTGAAATTCAAAATAAGAAACACATATTACATGAACTTATATCAGCTCTTCCAAATATTTGCAAAATATTCCATTATAGCTTAAAAGAGTAATACGCATTCAGAAAATACCAACTTCATTATGTAGCTGCAGTTGTTTTGAGCTGCAACACGTAGAATCACACCCCCTATAATTGCTTACTTATACATCTTTCTATTGTTTATCCTTTTGAATAATTTCCCAAAACATATTTCTTCCTATTTGAGGGTGTCAATGAGTAAACTAATTATAGTTTCTTCTATGACAACTGGGGAAGTTCTTTTCGCAGCTTAACTTTCAACAGGAAATTATTTTAGTAATTGGTTTTTATGTCTTTTAGCACCTAAGTCCTTTTGGAAGGTAAAGTTGTAATTCAAATGAACAAAAGGTAGACATACTTTCACCGCTGGGTGACACATGCCAAGTCTCCCCTTGTCGTGAACCAATGCCAGCAAAAAATTTCTCTTCCCATTTGTCTCCCCATTTTGTTCCAAGCTCAGTTTCCGCCCACTTGTCTGTCCTGAGAAAAGGAGCATGGAAATATAAGCAACGTAAATGAACTTGTCATTAGCAACTCAAGATTGCTAAGGAGGATTTAACAAAGAAATTCACCCTTCACAAAGCTAATTGTTTACAAATTTCTGCCATCATCAACGATATTTGGGAAAAGGAGAATAAGGACAGCCTTTTTATAAACCTCATTTCGAGCTATTTTGTCTAGCATCAGCTGGCTTCAATTATATGAAAGTCCAATTCTAGAGGGCACATCAGTGGGGACTGGGGGCTTATAAGGATGACCATAATGTTTAGGATTATCTCACCGTCAAATTCTGGAACTTGGAATTATTTCCAATAATATGCAGTAGCAAAATCAAAGTCCAACATAGAGCACACCTACCCCAGGCACTTATGACTAGTTGCAGTTCTAGTTTACTACTATTTTTCTTGAAGGGCAAAATTAAAGTATTTGTGATTGCCCATGTGACATAGGATGTATAAAACCACAAAATCGGTCATAGGACATCAAACATGCGAGCAGTTTATCAAACGCTGTAGTAGTTATGCTTTCACCAAAACTCAATTACATTAACCAGGCAGGAGTCTGGTTTTGAAAATGCACACAAGAATAGAATAAAGTGTGTACCATTTAAGAACAGATCCTCTTCCGTCATAATGCTCCCCCCACTTCTCCCACCAAGACTGTTCGTTTAATCTGCCATACTTGTGGGCCCCTTTCTCTGTCCAACCCTTCGCATCATATTTTTCCCACCTGCATATAAAATAACATGCTTATTGATTGTACTTAAGGGTAATTCCGCTGTGCATGACCAGGTAAAACAAATTTTCCCCTCAAAATCCCTTACCAATTTTCGTACCACCCAGCATTCTCTGTGCCTGATTTTGCTTGTTTTTGTGCACTCCTTTCTATCCTAGCAAGATTACTGCAGATTGAAATGCAGCACAACACAGTTTTAATAATTTTCTCGGAGCAATAAAGCAGTACTCGGCAGCTTATAAGATCACTGAATCTAAGATAATGTGTAATAACCTCCATTCATCTTGGTGAAGAACTTCCCGCCATGTTTCCCACCATGAGTCCCCTTCAGCATTTTTCCCAGATTTCTCCACACCTGCCAATTATCCAAAAGGATAACTTATTAATGTTTCATGAAGTGCAGAAATAAAGGATGAAAGTGGAATAACCAATGTAAGATGGATAAATTAGCCAAATGCAGCCACATATTACATATTTGAATGAAAAAAGGAAAAAGCCAAACCTAGTTCTTTGTATCCGGTCCAATCACTTTTCTCCCACCACTGTCAAGGAGATCAACAAATCCAATTAAATGCATCCACCTGGGATGGTACTTGACAAGGTTATAAAATAATGTCTAAACTGGAACTTATTATCCAAACAACAATGATGAACGATAACCCCAATTTGCATATCCTCTTACACACTCCACCAACTAGGCTAAGATTCGAAGGATTTTTCAACAGAGGTTTGAAGGAGAATTCCAATATTTTTTACCAAGGGCACTTATCAATCATAAGCAACTATTATTGGCTAACAAAAGAACTAGTTTATTCTAATAAGCCACAACCAATACTCTAAGATGTACACCACTAGGACTTATCCCTGAGCCCAATGAATGATTATAATTTATATACAAGCATCCCCGGGCTCTAACCAAAAAGTGAACTGCATCCATGTTCAGGAAAGAGAGTTAATTTTCTGATAGCTAAACATTACCAAATCCAGGCGTTTTTTTTATGTAGTTCTAGGCACTTATATCGGTTCAATACTCCACAAGCCCTAACCATAGGGAAAAACGAGTAACCAAATCTAGCAAAAGAAAAAAAAAATTCTGTGGTGACTAACGTGAAAAACTTCCTGTGGTTCTTAACTAAAATAACCTCTACTTATCTTACTCGTGTCATCAATTTAGTTAAGAGAATCATAGTTCTGTGTTCAGATTTTCATTTCATTTTAGTACCTACAATTTGTTCTTGGATTCTTTATAACTCTCAAGCACTAATAGAAATTTTATGAGCAGAAATGACAATAAACTAAGAGTATGAAACCTTCCAAAAAGTTTAGTCAATCAATCACCATTTTCCTGATCTTATTTTTCTTAAAGTAAAACATGAAAAAAGAACTGATTTCGAAATCTTGCTTCAAGCATGACAAAAACAGAATGTGCCATGACTCAGAAATTAAAGAAGATAAAGTTCATGTATATATTGCTAAGTATTACTCTTAATGCGTAACAACTCATCAAGTTAAATGCTTTCAAATACTTAAGCTCTTTTGTGCACAAGACACTAAATCTAGGAGGATCTTGGAATAATATTCTTGAGATTGTACATCAGGTAATTCATTTATGCAAAAATGTGATATGTCAGTACTCGGAAAAAAATAAACAACGCAATTGTACACCGATCACAAGATTAAAAACACATGTACCGTTTCTTTCCATTCTAAGGTACCATCATAGCTCTGACCACCCATCCTTGTCCAACGGCATCGGTATCCATTGTCACCAAGGTCTTCTCCACTCTCTCGGTACCATGTACTGCCATCTTCATTTTTCCCAGCTTCATTGACATTATCATTTAACAGACTGATGCCCCAGTCTTTCTCATTAGCAATACCAGTGTCTATAGAAAGGAAGAATAATCAGGAAATTTATCAGCAGATACCACTAAGACACTAAGACCCTACATAGGTAAAATGTAATGAGGGTAACTGTTAATATCATCTGAAAAGAGAAAGAATGTTATAAAGCCGGGACGGAAGGAACCACAAGTACCTCGCTTTGGTGGAGAGTCACGGGACTGAGGGCCTGAATTTCTTGGGATACAACGTGAAAAGAACTTTTCTGGCTTTGAAACAAATCTAGACCTGCATAACGAAATGTTGATTAGAAACTAAAAATTTTCAATAAAAACAAACATCACTTGCAATCAATCGAAAAGGAGGCACAAAGGGGAAACAGTGATCCAATAACTTTGAAGATATTCTAGGATACTAGAAATTCAAGACTAATTTGGAATTTCACATCAAGATTATCAAGCCTACAATGAATGGCTTGTTATCAACTTTTTATATAAGACTATTTAGCAGTGCAGACCAAGCGGTGATATCAACAAAATGCCGAAAATTTAACAATAGGATATCTCTCTCTTCCCCATACCTTAACGATGGGCCGGAGATCAACCCAAATAAACAGTGAAATTTATTGTATGCAGTGAAACAAGCAGGTGTTACAAAATTGCTAAGATAATCCATTGGTAATACTCACACTTATGAGGCAATAAGTCATGTGATAGAAAAGATCATGAGGCCCAACTAGCAAAGTTCTGCCTTTGAAGAAAAAGAGAAAAATCTAATCCTATACAGATTCGTACCAAGATTGCTGAAAGCCTCATATTTGAGAGGGTTTATGTGTTAATGATTATATACATAAATTTCCTACTTTGTGTTGAAATGGGGAAGAGCCTTTACCTTTTGTTTTCACTTAGGCAAATGTTAACGTCTATCCCAAACAAACCCATGTGATGCCTTATCAGCTTCAGCCAGATAACAGGTAAAGTTAATTACTTTTTTTGATAAGGAACATGTAAAGTTAATTTCTTTCAAAAATATATATATATCACATTGCTTTTTAAAAAACAGAATATCCTAGAAACTAATAAAGGTTGTGACTTTAGCTCTTATAACAATAATAAATCACTGACTAGTCTAACCAACCTTGAGGAAATGCAGTTGAAGCATATATAAACCCTATCCAAATAGACTTCTTTACTTCAAATATAACATTGTTCAAAACCATTGCAAGGGATATAGCACTAACCTATTAAAGAGCTCAAAGAAAATCCCAATATATGTTCAACAACAAACAATATGAACCACCCATTTTGCCCCGATTACTCATTCAGGCTTCTAATTTAATTTTTCTTCTATAAATTCAACTCTCTATTTTCACTTACTGTTTGTAAGAAATTGATATTCATGTTACCAAACAATAAAGAATGATCAGAAAAAATGTAACATAAAAATTACATTTCCCAAAAAATGACAACTTTTTTATAATATTTAGAAATAATTTAACTTTAAATTTTATTAATTAATGAGATAATTTATTGCCACAAAAATGTCTCCTCCATATTCTAGACAACAAATTCCAAAGACTTTATGTCTTAAACTCTAGTTCTCGATCAAACAATTTCATATAAATTTATATAGAGTGACTTACTGAGTAGAAGGAAAGGACATAGAAGAAGCTTGAATCCTCATATAATTAGCACTCATCTTCTTAGCATCAAACCTCCAATCCTCACTTACTCCACTTTTATCAACACCATTCCCTGAATTAATTGGCATTGTTGAATCTGAATAACAACATTTTATATTACTAATTAAAATACCCTTCTTCTTTCGGAACTCCACAAATCCTCTATTATTACGGTAATAATAATACACAGAGGGTGATATATGAAGTTTAGCGCCTACGGGCGGCGATGTTAATACTCTAGAAGAAGCCGCCATTATTATTGTTCAGTAAAATGCCATTGGAATTAGTAAAGAATGTGTTGATTAAGCCCTAGAAATTGAGGTTTTTAGGTAGGTGAAGAATTGCAACTGAGAATGGGAATTGGAAGAGAGAAATTAGAAGAATATTTTTGAGTACTTATAGAGAAATACATTATTTGACGGTGAAAAGGACCAAAAAGTAAGAATGGATAAAAAAGGGGATTATCTCGAAAAATATTTTAAGCTTTTAGTGTGGGGTCGCTGTGAATTTGCGATTGGGTCCAGTGTCTTGTGATTTGTATCCATTTTGCCACACTGGATTTGCCACGTGTTCATTAGTGAATCAGCTTTCTTGGACACTGTCTTTGCCAATCTCCCATTACCAAAATCACGCAAATAAAAATATTTTTTGTTTCTAACCCGTGGTTCATACTCGCACTGAGTTTTGACTAATTTACCATTTGACCATAAAAAGATTTAACTTTTTAGAAATTTTTTCCGAAATCAATATTTGGTCATAACTTTATAGTTTTCACTTAAAAATAAATTTAAATTTTTTTTGAAAATATGAAAAACTCCTAATATTGTTTTCTAAAATTTTCTCTTATATCACTTACAAAAATTCAAAAATAACCCAAAATTGTATTCACGTCCAAACACAACTCTAATTTTCAAATACTATTTTCACTTGAAATTTTTTCATACAAATTGCACGGGACATCCTATTTGGTCGCCCCCATTTAACCTATATCCATTTTTTTTAAAGTTTTAACTTGTACCCACTTTTTAAACAACATCAACCTCTTTTCTCCTCCTCCTTTTCCTCCTTCATTTTCTTCTTCTTCTTTTTTCTTCTGCTATTGTTGGTGCTGCTATGAAACTTCAGTTCATGGGATAACTGTCATAAATATATTTATCAGACTATTTAAAAATAAATTATAAATAATTACGTAAGTTAGTAGACAATAATTTGTGAATATTTTTACGTATTGGAAGTAAGGTCACATTTTAGCGATTCTTTTTATGATAGTTCTGTTCTTTTCACGTTTATTGTTTTCAAAATTTATGATTTAGATATTGTTGAAAATCTGATTATATTAGAAAGCTTTTTCAAAAACTTCAGCTTATATAGTGCTAAATTTTTACAAATGAACTAAATAACTTCAATATGTTTTGCTAAAGTTTTTAAAAAAATTTATGACAAAACTAATGAATCCAGAACAAAAAAAATTTCAGCTTATTTAGTGCTGAAGTTTTTACGAATGAACTAAATAACTTCAGCATCTCTACTGAAGTTTTTGGAAAAGTTTATCGAGGAGAAAAAAATTCAGCTTATTTTGTGCTGAAGTTTTTATAAATGAACTAAATAACTTCAGCATCTTTTGCTGAAGTTTTTGAAAAAGTTTAATGACAAAACTAATGAATCCACGATAAAAATTACAACAAAAACTTCAGCTACTATGTTTAAGTTCAACAATTTCAAACAAAAATTTCAGAAACAAAACTTCAGCTATTATTTTAAGTTCAGCAATTACAAATAAAAACTTTAGTACACTTGGTTAAGCACACTTACTGCTTCAGGCCCGTCTACTAGAATGCTGAAATTTTGCGTGATTGTTTTTGCTACTTCAACCTCGTATGCTGAAGTTACGCGAAAAACGGGTGCGCTTGCAATATTTTTGCAAAGCAGACACAAATTAAAACTTGACCCAAAAAGCGCGTGTAAATGCAAATCCCTCAATGTTTTCTCACCTTTTTCCAAAATTTTACTATTCTTATGTCCAAGCGCCGCTTAGAGTCATGTATCTTATATATTTGGATGATTAAAGGAGAAAATGCTCTTTACAACAAAAATAAAAAGAAATAATTAAAAAAATCATTTCAAAGTTTGAATCTGACACGTCTCATTAATGATGGAGAGATTTTATTTATTTATTTATCAGAATCTTGTTGTTGTTGTTGTAATCTTGATGGTGATAGAATTTATGATTTAACAATACTAACCATTTGCAATGATGCTTGCTTTGTTTTCAATATGACTTACATTGTTTCGATTTGAATACTCTTAAGCCATCATTTAATTTGTTAATTATGATTCATATTTGTTATGATTTTCTTTGGGTAGGTAGATGCGTTATAGCTACTTATGTTTTTATCAATTGGAATAAAGAGCAACTTTGTGGACTTAAAAATGCATGTATTTTTTATTGAAAATATATATACTTATTTTATCCTAATAAGTGAGGATCATATACTAGTTTGTGCACAATCAATTTTCGATTTGAAGTTAGAATTTATTTTCAAATTTTTTGAAATAAATGTACCTATTTTGTGATTGCACGAGTATTTAAAAGATCACATTAAAAAAAATTGACTTATCGATTGCTAATACTTTCATTCTCTTTAGACTAACGAAATTATTTGAATTTCATTTTAAAATCTTCTGGACGTATAACAAAATGGTCAGTAGCTTTAAAAAAACGAAGTAAGTTCTAACTAACCAATTTACTACTAGAAATCAGGAAAAAACCGACCAAGCTATACCGACCAACATTGGTTGGTCAATAAAAGCGATCAAAAAGCTGTCCAAAACGGATAGAAACTACAAAAAAAATAGTATACATTTTTTTAAAAATATATTGGTCAAAATTTTGACCGCAGTGGTCAGACTTGCTTAGTCAAAGTACCTTTTTGATTATCGACTAACATTGGTCGGTAACGTGGACCCAAAATTTAATAATATAATATTTAAAATATTTTATAAAATTTATAGTTAAGTTTACTGACCAAAGTCGGTTTGTTATTGTCGAGGACGACCAAAATTGGTCGGTATATTGGTAAAAAATTTTACCGCAATAATTAGACTTGCATAGTTAAAGTACTTTTTTTATTACCGACTAACATTGATCGGTAATGTGTACCCAAATTTTAATAATTCGATTATTTAAAATATTTTATATTATTATAGTTAAGTTTACAAACCAAAGTTGGTTGGTTGTTGCCAGGGAAGCTTTTACCAACCAACTTTAGTCGGTATATGTTATTTTCTGGGAAATAACCGACCACAGTTTGCATGTTATTAGGTAAAACATGGTCAAACTTTTGAATCACATTAATATTTACTATCTAAATAATATAAATGTGATATGTTAACATTTTATTTTGTAATACAAAAAATGAATACAATAACATAAACTATAATAAGCTATATATAGTTAAAGTAGTACAATAAAGTGTGTGTTTGTGTGTGTGCCGATATAGCCGCATATATAAGAACATAATGCGCTAGGGCCACATGGTCGGGTTCTTTTGGGGATAGTTGTAAAGAAGCAATAATCTAATTAGTATATATAATTGATCATCATCAAATATATCTATTTGTAAATTGACTCGTCGACTTATAACTTACTAAGATGCATCGATGAATATTAAAAACAAACGTTTCGGCCTATATCGATGAATATTAAAAATAAAATATTTTGCATTATATCGATTAATCTGTCATGTATTATTAGTGATGAAAGAATAAAATATATATTAGTACTAAACAATAAACATCTTTGACTTGTATATATGGATTACAAATTAAAGAAAGGAAAGAATTTATTAGCATTAAGTAAATGAGTTAATAGGTCAAACGACTAAACATATTTAAAATAGAATAATATTGATTTATCAATTGATAAAATTTTTGTACACAATAATGTATGTGATTGATCATTAATTACAATATAATATATGTGTGTGCATGTAAAATTATTCATATACTTAATTATAACGTAGAAAATTAACTCATATGGATGCTATTATAATTTATTAAAAGTAATTAGTTAATATAATTATCTATAAATATTATGCTTATAGTTTATAATTATTTACAATAAATATATATATATATATATATATATATATATGTGTGTGTGAATAAAATAAATGCTTATCATTTATAATAATTTTCTTTTATAGTTTATAATATTTTTTGAAATAAAAACACACAAAAATATAATTTTTTTAAAAAAATACAGTAACACCGTCACTTAGTGTACCAACCAAAATTACTGACCAATATTGATTGGTAATTCTAATTTCAAATTCAAAACCGGGATTTTCCCTCATTTCTCTTACTCTCTTCTCAAACTTTTCTTACTCCTCACTCTCTTCTCCCTCACATACACAACACCCTTCCCCCTCTCACTTTCTTCTCCTCTCACACACAATACCCTGCCCCTTCTTCTTCTCTATTTCTCTCGCATAAATTATATTTCTCCCTTCCCCTTGTTGTCGCCACCCCCCCCCACCGCCATTATCGATGTCATTGTTACTGCCTCACTGTCGCTCCTCCTTCTCCACCACCTAAAAAGTCTGGATTTGAATTATAACTTATATCTTTTTGTATAAATTTAATACTTTGTTAATTAGTTAATTTGAATTTGTCACGACCCGAATTACCCACATTCGAAACTGTGATGGCGCCTAATATTGAACCCGCTAGGTAAGCCAACATTATTAACTATGCTATCTTTTTACCTTTATCTTTAATAATTTACCAAGTTAATGCAAGTAAACAACAAAAATAGAAATGAGGAAGAATAGAGCTTTAACAGTTTAACCAATACCAATACGAAACCCATAATAGTACTTCATGTAGAACTAGTGTCACAATCTCACAGACTATCTATGAATACTACAAATAGGGTCTGAACAAAGAAAATACATATCTGTCTCTAAAATAGATAAGAACATAAAGAAATAGCATAAAAGGGGACTCCAAGGCCCGCGGACGCCTACAGGACTACCTCGGGTCTCCACTTGACTGAAGGCAACAACCTCTAACTATGGTCTGTATGCTCTAGTACCGAGATCTGCACAAAAAATGCAGAGTGTAACATCACTACAACCAACCCCTTGTACTGAGTAATTATCGAACATAACCTTATCGAAGTAGTGATGAGGCTAGGACACCACAAACAACATAACCTGCAGTTAAATAATATCTAACAGAATAACAATAATAGCAGCTAATCAGAAAGTAATGGGGAAGGGCAGCATGCTATGGGGAGTACCAACATAAGGAAACACAAAAATAACCGAATGAAACAATTAAGGTACTAGAACCTATATCGACATGAAATCACAACAAACAGACAATGAATGCATGACATCATCCTTCGTGTTTTTACTCTCAATCCTCACCATGAAATCAATAACGAAAATGTGCATGACATCTCCCTTTGTGCTTTATCACTCTTCACCACCAGCTGAATATTAGAAATATACATAGCATCACCCTTCGTGCTTATCTCTCTTCATCGCCATATGCATCAATATCAATGTAAATGCGTACGACATCACCGTTCATGTTTTTTCTCTTTTCCACACTATATGCATAAGCATGAATGTTCATGGTATCAACCTTAGTGCTTTATCACTCTTTTCTCACCCAAACAATGGTAACAACAACATTCCGACAAGGGAATCAACAATAAGAATAAACTTATTCCGGCAACGGAATCCACAATAGAAATAAATACATCCCGACAAGGGAATCAGCTATAACCAATCTTGCTCTAACAATTAACTTCACAAAACGAACCTCAACCGGAGTCAATGCTCAATAATGGACTGATACTAAGAAAATGATCATAAGTCAACATGGAAAAATCATCAATTTATGCATTGACAACACTTAATAAGAATCACAACGATCATAATATAAGGCTCACATGCATGTTTGATACCAACGTATATATACTCGTCACCATACCTATACGTCTTACACAATACTAGCACATAGAAAATAACACGCAATACCTATTTCTTCAAGCAAAGGTTAGAACAAACACTTACCTTGATTCCACGACCACGAATCAAGCCTCAACTATCACTTTCCATCTAGATTTCACCTCCAATTCACTTGTATCTAGTCCTAATTAGCTTAATAACGTCAATAAATGCCAAAAAACTCACACCTAATGCTTAATTATAGTTTTCCCAACATGTTCTTGATCGAGGCCAACCTTGTACTACTATAAAGTAGCAAGAGAGGTTGAAGCAGCTTTTACCCGATGAGGTCGGGATCGATTCCATATGGAGCTAGAGATTGGAATTGAGTTTTGATCTAAGTTAGAGTTGCGTAATTGTTCCTAATTTCACTTCTAATTTTTTTTAGTTTTTTTATTTAACTTCTAAATTTATACTACTATGATGCTAAATTGAGTTAAGTTAAGCTAATAAAAGACTATTGAAGATGTTTTAATTAGTTAAAAGGCACTAGGGAAGTGACTTTTACCTAAGTGGATAATTAACGGGTTCTCGTATCTAAGGCTAGGTTTCCATATTTAGTGTAACGACCCGCCCCGTCGTTACGGGAATCTCCACCCCGTTACCTTGAATTAACATATCTTATGCTTTTATATCTTTGTTAGAACCTATCGGGTGAGTTAGGAGTGAATTGAATTGAAAATGAAGCAAATAGCATGTTTGAAGGAAGTTTGAATATGGAAAGTCAACCTAGAGTTGACTATCGAGTTAGAGTGCTCGGAATCAGATTCCGATGATTCGACTAGTTTCGAGGGATCATTTATGACTTAGGAGAGTAATCGGAATTGAATTTGGAGATCCGGTGTAGAAATAGGCTTGAATTGGCTAAGGTTGAATTTTGGCGAAATCCGATCGATAGGTGAGATTTTGATCCGGAGTCGGAATGGAATTCCGACAGTTGCAGTAGTTCCGTTAGGTGATTTTGGATATGCCTGCAAATTTTCAGGTCATTCGGACATCGTTTGGTCGGGTTTTTGATCGAATGTGAATTTTTGAAGTTAAAGTTAAACTTAAGCTTAAATTTGTTGAAAACGGACGATTTTGATGTTAGCGATAGAGTTTTGATGATTGGAACAAGTTCGAATAAGGTTATAGGGCGTGTTGGTTCTTTTGGTTGAGGTCCCGGGGGCCTCGGGTGAGTTTCGGGGTGGTTTCGGACCATTTCTAGGCCATTTTTAACTGCTGGTTTATGTCTGTAGCAGTGTTCTACGCGATCGCGGACAATGGGACGCGATCGCGGTGAGTAAAATGTGCGAAAATTATTAATGAATCGCGATCGCGTGAAATGCTCCGCGATCGCGAAGAAGGAAAATTTCTGTGCATTGATCCTACTTCGGAAGCTCATATCTTTTTATCTACAAGGAATTTTAAGGTGATTCAAAAACGAAAGTTGTAGCCCATCGTGTCTAGTTTTCAGAAAGATAAAGAAATCATGATTTGGACATCTGTGTAAAGAGTTATGGACGTTACACTATAGGGTGTCCGAGAAGGATCTCTAATACACATGTATAACTTGGGAAGCTTATATCTAGAAATATATACGGATTCAGGAAATTACCATCAAATGAAAGTTATAGCCCTATGTGTCTAGTTTCCAGAACATCAAACCATTCATCATTTGGAGTTGTGTGCAAAAAGTTATGACCATTATACTGAAGCCTGTCCGGAGGAACCGGAGTTTGTTCACCGCGATCGCGAAGCCTTTCCCGCGATCGCGAAGGGTAAATTTTGGGCCAAATTTTGTTCTCCGCGATCGCAGAGCCATTCCCGCGATCGCGATGAGTAATATACCTGGGCAGAATGTTTTTAAAACATTCCAGTCGCGAAATCAACCCATTTTTCCACCATTTTTGGTCATTCTTGAGAGCTTTTGGACGGGAATTGAAGGGATTTCGACGGGGAATCATTGGAGGTAAGTTTTATGAGTTAAATACATGATTTTATCAAAGAATCCTCCATTAATTCTCTGAATTTGGGTAAGAAATCAAGAAAATTAGGGCTTTGAGCAAAAATCTTAAAATGGGGATTTGAAGGACCATTTGTGGTCCGAATTGGGAGTTCTTGGTATGTACGGACTCGTGGAGAGACGAGGATTCCGAAAATGTGAGTTTCATAATTTTTCGAGATGTGGGCCCGGGGCTCGGGTTTTGGCAACTTTGGGAATTTTGATGTAAATTGAGTTATTTCGACTCGGTTGTGTTTAATTAGCCTATATTGATGTATTCTCATTGATTTTGAGCAGATTCGGCATTCAAGGTGATTGAATTGCGAGGCGAGCGCAAGGCGGATTAAGGCTTCTATCGGATCGAGGTGAGTGGTGGTAATAAATAATGTACCGAGGGTTTGAAACCCCGTACTTGCACTTTACAGTGCTATGTAGAGATGAGACACACGTCATGAGACGGGCGTGGTGGCATTGTGATTTGGGGATTGGACTTGGTCATTCCCGACTAATAGTATTCTGTGTATTATGACCGATAATGAGATTATAAATGTATAGTTGGGCTAATAGCCATGTTTGGGGCCTTGTGCCGATTTGTAGAACATTAGGGGACCTGTAGAATTAGGCGACCCTTAAATCATGCTGGCTACATACACTCAGCCGTAGTATATCATGTTGGATACATAAACTCAGCCATAGTTATAACTGTATAGCATATCATAAGCCAATACTAGATGTGTACTTGGAGGTAGACATTCCTTATTCTAGCTGAGTGAGCCTGAGAGGCCAGGTCTATATTGATTGGGATAGGGTCGAGGACCCATTGCGAGGTATTATATATATATATACCTATATTGGATCGGGCTGCACGCCGCAGCAAGATATATATTGGATCGGACTGCACGCCGCAGTAATATACATGTAATATACACGTGGGACGGACTGCATGCCGCAGTATTATTGCGCTTGGGCTGTAGGAGCCCCTTCTGAGTCTGAGTCTGCACACATTCTCAGTGAGCGCTAGTGTATATTATGGGATCGGGCTGCGCGCCGCAGTAGTATAAATATATATATCTGCACGCCACAGTATCATAGCGCTTGGGCCTAAGGAGCCCCTCCGAAGTCTGCACACACCCCCAGTGAGCGCCGTCGACGTTAAATGGCTGCACGCGGCAGCGGTATATATATTGGAGCGGGCTGCACGCCGCAGCATTATACTTATGTATATTCATATATATACTAAAATACTGATATGATATAGACATATGTATATGTCTCCATATATATTGAGGTAGTTGTATACCGTAGTGGTATGAGTGAGAATGTGGTCAGTGTGGGACCTAGATGGCATAGATGTGGACTGGATATTGGGGGTATTCATTATAGTGATGACGTACCTGTGAGGTTACCCTTAGAACTGTATAGTGATAGTACAGGTGTTCTCACTTCCAGTCGTTGTTTATTTTTGTTACTCACTGAGTTGAAATATACTCACCCCACTCCCCGCATTTTTGTGTGTGCAGATATACAGGATTAGGAGGGCAGTTGAGCTATCGCAACTGCTTGTGTTATCGCCATTCTATGTAGACTTTGAGGTAGCTGCCGTCGTCCGCACGACCCGATATTCCTTCCTACTGTCTTTGATTATGTATTGTTATTTCTTTCCGCTCTGAGCTTTGGTTGTAAACATTATTACACTTATGTTCTTTAGAGGCTCATGACTCTTGACCCTTCGGTCTATGGGAGTCGGCACATGTTGGGACTCGGTTCCCTGTTTTAAATATATCTATCACTGTTATGCTTAAATTGGATAAAGTGAGCTTGTGGCTCCGTGGTTATTGTTGATTGGTCGGGCTGGCCTAGCGGTGTGCTGGGCGCCATCACGACCGGATTTGGGGTCGTGACAAGTTGGTATCAGAGCCTAGGTTTACTAGGCCTCATGAGTCTTGAGCCGGTTAGTATAGTCTTGTGGATCGGTACGGGGACGCCTGTACTTATCCTCGGGAGGCTGCGAACCTTTAGGAAACACTTCACATTTCTTGGAATTCTTATCGTGCGTACTTGATTCAGGCTTGAGATATGCTTTTGAAATTCCTTCCGCACGTCTGTGTATGCATCGAGCGCTCAGTAATATAAGTGCCTTATGTGTAGTGGAACGAGTTCAAACTCGGGAAGACTAAAATGATTATGCTATGTGTATCCTGGTGGAAGGTATTGTGTTGAAATGCTAAATTGAGGCGAGATAGGTGGATTGGTTCTCATGTGTAATTGAAAGGTAATTGATATGTGTTATGATTCGAGCAGGTACAACGCATGTTCATGTACCAATATGATAATATGATTTGTGTAGTATTGAGACTAATGTTGTCGATATGCATTGTGATGTCTTGTCGAGTTGTGAATGTATTGCTAGGATGGTTTTGGTGATTCTCTGGCAGGTGGATAGGCCAATTTACAAAGGAAACTCTGCCGAAATTTTTGGAAAATTTGGGACTTAGAAAAGATTTTATCACCTAAAGAGGGGCGTAACTGTTGTGTGTGAATGAATGCAAGAATTGCAAAAGAGTTAATATTTCTGATGATTCGAATCTCCGCTGAAGCTTGTAAATGACTTGAGTTTAATCTCATATTAACATTTCGGCATCACTTGAGTAATAATGATATGAGTGGTTGAAAGTGCTTTGATGAATGGCTTCGAGCTAAGTTGGGGAGGTTGCTATTGATTAACCGATTGCACTATTGTGTGCTATGTTGATTCTGTCTCTAAGTATGTTGGGAAATTCTGGTAAAGGTTATGGTGCTTCGTAGATCCGATGAAGTACTAGGGTGTTTTGAACTGCTGTTGGTAAAGAATATTCACCATATAGAAAAGAAAGATAGCTGATTGTAATTGTAAGTAATCATGTTCTGCGATGTTAGAGTTCTAAAAAAAAATGAGTGGTTCTACTCAATAGGACAGTTGAATTACAGCTGAATAAGGGTGAATGATGCCCGAGAATGGTTTTGCAGTGTTCAAGATTTTGCTTGTAACAGTCAGGTGCCTTAAGATTTGTGTATGTGGCTAAAGATGACGGTTTCGTTAGAGAAGATCAAGGCTTGTGTTATATCATGTGAATGATGGGATTCTAGGTATCCGTATTGGGAAGTAATGATAACAATTTAAAAAAAAAATCGCGGGAAGTTCATCAAAAGAAAGTGTGGTAGAATGTGGTACTTTTGGGAAACATTGAGAGAGTATTCAGTGGTCTATGGGTCTTAGACCGTGTGGTCTTGTGGACGAGTCTCGTGTGGTAACATGAGTTGATGTATTATGGTATACAGTAAAGAATGATATGAAATTAGAGATGAATCAGAAAGGAAACTGGGTAAATGGAACGACTTGTTAATAAACCAGAATGGTATAAAAAGGAATACGATTGATTCCCGGTGTGTGGTTGAAGTAATGAGTCTTGCAGACATTGCAGCAAAGCTCTTGAGTGCTGGTAGTTGTGTAACTTGATATGGGTATAAGGACTCAGTCCTGGCAGTTAAACTTATGCAATGAATGGGAAGAAATAGTTTGTGATGTGTTTTATCATGGTTTGAAAATGAGTATACTCCTGTCGGTATGCGAAGCGTGGAATGTGCAATGAGTTTTCTTCTATATGGGATCACGAAAGTCCTTGACTAGTTGAGTGCGCCGATGTGAGGCGGAGGAAAGGGATATGAATTTCCATGTTGTCTTAGTGTGATATGGTATACACGATGTGTTACGGAAAGTTGATAATGGTATATTCTAGGTTTTGAGATCAGTTCATAATATATGTGAAGTCAATAAAATTATTGAGTAGCACGGACAACTGCAGGCGAATCAAGAATCGATCTTTCTGATGATTTAAGAAAATGGTACTGCTATTCTCGTAATTTGGCAGGGAATATGGTCCAAAAAGGGCCAGGTAATATAAACTCATAATCTTTAGTGGTGTGGTGGTATCCTCTTATTAGATTGACATTGATGATTGAGTTGTAAATGGCATAAGGAAATTTCTGAATTGCTTTCGTGGTATGAATAGATGCTTGATGTGTGTTATGTAATCGTACGGTGGAGTGTGGGATCAGGCATAGTGATCCATGTGTAATACATGTGTTAGAGTCTGAAAGTTCTCGTAATCCGCCTACGCAGTGGTGGTATATCGAGTGGATCGGCATCGTTTAGCGATTGTTCGAAATTGGAAGCCCTAGTGTCTCTCTCGTTACTTGATAAGACGAATTCGGATTATGATACGTGATTGTTGACTGGTTGTCATGGGTTAGATTGTCTAGACTAATGTGATATGGAATATGTCGGAAAATGGCACAAATTGTGTAGCAGAGAGCATCAGAGTATGCTCCAACAGAGTAGTTGTACCCAGGACCAGCGGACGACTGGTAGGTATTGCTTTGTCAATTGGACCTTAGTGGCGGATGTTAGTGTAGAGGTATCTACCATTGCTTCAGTTCCAGTATTGAGAAACGTTGTCAGATGCGTTTCATGTGGCCGAGCTTGAGGCTATATGTATATATATGTTTGCTATAATGAGAAAATTCGACTCGTTATGCATTTACTTTTGCGAGATTTATGCGTGGATCGGGTGGCACACCGCCACGGGTTATTTGGATCGGGTGGCACGCCGCCACATGTATGGTATCTGGATCGGGTGGCACGCCGCCACGGGTATGTCATTGGAACGGGTTGCACGCCGCAATAGAATATTGTGAAAATATAGTTAGTTATATGCTACTTGGTATACAATACTTCCTCGCTTCTGAGGAAAAGTCCGTTTTGAGTATCGCTTGGCGAATGGCACATCGGTTGTGTCCTTTCAGGATTTAATAGCATACGTTAATTGTTTCACCGTGGGTGAGGTTGATTGCTTGGGTTCAAGACCTAGATCCGTGCGTGGCTAACCGTTTGAGCTTAGTGGCTTGAGGTGCTTCATGAGTAATAATGTTGGGATAGAATCACGAATCGTGGCAAGGCCACATGATGTGATGACCTTTCAAGAATGAGTCGTGCACTCCATTCCTATGATGTGAGATGGGATCTCAGTTATATATTATGATGGTACAAAGGAATTGAATTACAGCCCTGTTGTTGGAGTCAGTTGTCATAATTTGAGTATGTTTAGATGTTTCTATTGGAGCTCATGTTGTGCTCATCGTGGCTTAGGCCGGTGCTGAGGTGTCATATCACCAGTGCGGTGTGTTATAATTGAAATGATCGTCGAAGCCAATAATGAGTGTGAGTATATGTGATTTGAGCTAGTTAGAAAGGCAATACCGAGATTTGGCTCCGAATTTTGTTGTAGTATCAATTAAAAGGGAAATGGATTCATGAATGGTTGACCTGAGAGATGGGTTCGATATATCGCGTGTGCGGTTGCCGTTGGCAGGATATGAAGGTGTTGGAATAAGACTCTATCTAATGAAAAAGGTTTTTCAGTTGGTATTTGGTTATCGTGGGAAATTGTTGTGATTAGGGATTATTGTTCCGAGTGATTGGGTTGTTTGACACATCATATTATCTCACCGAGGTGGCGAGTATGGACTATTACAATTGGATCGTGTGTATCCTGAGTATAGGCATGCGATTAGCATTTGGCATATGATTTCAGAAAGTACAATGTGATTTATGGTTCAGATGGTCTGTGAAATTTTGACTATGTGGTGTTTTCGGACTTATGTGAGATAGGGTGACGTATGATCACCCGGATATATGCTTGGTAAGGTCATTCGGCTATTGGGTGGCTTCTAGTACAACTCTGAGTCCGCTCGAGGACGAGCGTTTGTTTAAGTTGGGGAGAATGTAACGACCCGGCCCGTCGTTACGGGAATCTCCACCCCGTTACCTTGAATTAACATATCTTATGCTTCTATATCGGTGTTAGAACCTATCGGGTGAGTTAGGAGTGAATTGAATTGAAAATGAAGCAAATAGCATGTTTGAAGGAAGTTTGAATATGGAAAGTCAACCTAGAGTTGACTATCGAGTTAGAGTGCTCGAATCGGATTCCGATGATTCGACTAGTTTCGAGGGATCATTTATGACTTAGGAGAGTAATCGGAATTGAATTTGGAGATCCGGTGTAGAAATAGGCTTGAATTGGCTAAGGTTGAATTTTGGCGAAATCCGATCGATAGGTGAGATTTTGATCCGGGAGTCGGAATGGAATTCCGACAGTTGCAGTAGTTCCGTTAGGTGATTTTGGATATGCCTGCAAATTTTCAGGTCATTCGGACATCGTTTGGTCGGGTTTTTGATCGAATGTGAATTTTTGAAGTTAAAGTTAAACTTAAGCTTAAATTTGTTGAAAACGGACGATTTTGATGTTAGCGATAGAGTTTTGATGATTGGAACAAGTTCGAATAAGGTTATAGGGCGTGTTGGTTCTTTTGGTTGAGGTCCCGGGGGCCTCGGGTGAGTTTCGGGGTGGTTTCGGACCATTTCTAGGCCATTTTTAACTGCTGGTTTATGTCTGTAGCAGTGTTCTACGCGATCGCGGACAATGGGACGCGATCGCGGTGAGTAAAATGTGCGAAAATTATTAATGAATCGCGATCGCGTGAAATGCTCCGCGATCGCGAAGAAGGAAAATTTCTGTGCATTGATCCTACTTCGGAAGCTCATATCTTTTTATCTACAAGGAATTTTAAGGTGATTCAAAAACGAAAGTTGTAGCCCATCGTGTCTAGTTTTCAGAAAGATAAAGAAATCATGATTTGGACATCTGTGTAAAGAGTTATGGACGTTACACTATAGGGTATCCGAGAAGGATCTCTAATACACATGTATAACTTGGGAAGCTTATATCTAGAAATATATACGGATTCAGGAAATTACCATCAAATGAAAGTTATAGCCCTATGTGTCTAGTTTCCAGAACATCAAACCATTCATCATTTGGAGTTGTGTGAAAAAAGTTATGACCATTATACTGAAGCCTGTCCGGAGGAACCGGAGTTTGTTCACCGCGATCGCGAAGCCTTTCCCGCGATCGCGAAGGGTAAATTTTGGGCCAAATTTTGTTCTCCGCGATCGCAGAGCCATTCCCGCGATCGCGATGAGTAATATACCTGGGCAGAATGTTTTTAAAACATTCCAATCGCGAAATCAACCCATTTTTCCACCATTTTTGGTCATTCTTGAGAGCTTTTGGACGGGAATTGAAGGGATTTCGACGGGGAATCATTGGAGGTAAGTTTTATGAGTTAAATACATGATTTTATCAAAGAATCCTCCATTAATTCTCTGAATTTGGGTAAGAAATCAAGAAAATTAGGGCTTTGAGCAAAAATCTTAAAATGGGGATTTGAAGGACCATTTGTGGTCCGAATTGGGAGTTCTTGGTATGTACGGACTCGTGGAGAGACGAGGATTCCGAAAATGTGAGTTTCATAATTTTTCGAGATGTGGGCCCGGGGCTCGGGTTTTGGCAACTTTGGGAATTTTGATGTAAATTGAGTTATTTCGACTCGGTTGTGTTTAATTAGCCTATATTGATGTATTCTCATTGATTTTGAGCAGATTCGGCATTCAAGGTGATTGAATTGCGAGGCGAGCGCAAGGCGGATTAAGGCTTCTATCGGATCGAGGTGAGTGGTGGTAATAAATAATGTACTGAGGGTTTGAAACCCCGTACTTGCACTTTACAGTGCTATGTAGAGATGAGACACACGTCATGAGACGGGCGTGGTGGCATTGTGATTTGGGGATTGGACTTGGTCATTCCCGACTAATAGTATTCTGTGTATTATGACCGATAATGAGATTATAAATGTATAGTTGGGCTAATAGCCATGTTTGGGGCCTTGTGCCGATTTGTAGAACATTAGGGGACCTGTAGAGTTAGGCGACCCTTAAATCATGCTGGCTACATACACCCGGCCGTAGTATATCATGTTGGATACATAAACTCAGGCCATAGTTATAACTGTATAGCATATCATAAGCCAATACTAGATGTGTACTTGGAGGTAGACATTCCTTATTCTAGCCGAGTGAGCCTGAGAGGCCGGGTCTATATTGACCGGGATAGGGTCGAGGACCCATTGCGAGGTATTATATATATATATATACCTATATTGGATCGGTCGCACGCCGCAGCGATATATATATTGGATCGGGTCGCACGCCACGTAATATACACGTGGGACGGACCGCACGCCGCGATATTATTGCGCTTGGGTCGTAGGAGCCCTTCGGAGTCCGAGTCCGCACACATTCCGGTGAGCGCGGTAGTATAATATTATATGTATATATATATAATTTGGATCGGATTGTACGCCGCAGTAATATATGGTGGACCTGGCTGCACGCCACCGTATCATAGCGCTTGGGCCTAAGGAGCCCCTCCGAAGTCCGCACACACCCCCAGTGAGCGCCGTCGACGTTAAATGGCTGCACGCGGCAGCGGTATATGTATTGGAGCGGGCTGCACGCCGCAGCATTATACTTATGGATATTCATATATATACTAAAATACTGATATGATATAGACATATGTATATGTCTCCATATATATTGAGGTAGTTGTATACCGTAGTGGTATGAGTGAGAATGTGGTCAGTGTGGGACCTAGATGGCATATATGTGGACTAGATATTGGGGGTATTCATTATAGTGATGACGTACCTGTGAGGTTACCCTTAGAACTGTATAGTGATAGTACAGGTGTTCTCACTTCCAGTCGTTGTTTATTTTTGTTACTCACTGAGTTGAAATATACTCACCCCACTCCCCGCATTTTTGTGTGTGCAGATATACAGGATTAGGAGGGCAGTTGAGCTATCGCAACTGCTTGTGTTATCGCCATTCTATGTAGACTTTGAGGTAGCTGCCGTCGTCCGCACGACCCGATATTCCTTCCTACTGTCTTTGATTATGTATTGTTATTTCTTTCCGCTCTGAGCTTTGGTTGTAAACATTATTACACTTATGTTCTTTAGAGGCTCATGACTCTTGACCCTTCGGTCTATGGGAGTCGGCACATGTTGGGACTCGGTTCCCTGTTTTAAATATATCTATCACTGTTGTGCTTAAATTGGATAAAGTGAGCTTGTGGCTCCGTGGTTATTGTTGATTGGTCGGGCTGGCCTAGCAGTGTGCTGGGCGCCATCACGACCGGATTTGGGGTTGTGACATTTAGGAATTACGATAAAACTATTGCATGATTCTAATCACTTTATACCTCTCGGTAGCTCAAGTAATTTTGCCCTAATTGACTTTCTCAAGATCAATTGGGTATGATCATTGGTGCAAGCAATTAAGGTTCAAGTCGGGTGTTATGATCTCTTGGTTTAACCCTTTAATTAGGGCCATCAATTCTCTTGTGTCCCCAATTCCTTGTTGGACTAGCTCTAGAGACTTAGACTTTCCTTCTCAAGAAGATCCACAATTAACAAAGCATAAACTAGTGTTTCCAACCACTAATTCAACAATAAAATTATAAAGTAGTTCAAATATTAAACACCCATAGACATTCAAACCTTAAAACACAAGACTCATCAATTACCACACTAGAGTTGAGCCACAACCCTAGCTGATGGGTCTAGCTACTCATGATAATAGAGAAAAATAAAAAAAATAGATGAAGATAAACCCATAAAATTAAATTACTACTTAAAACTTGAAGATTCAATGGTAAAATTATTTTAAAATTACTCCAAATGGCAAGAAAACCCTATTCATGAGCGCATCTGTGCTGTAAAATCTAACTGATTCCCTAAAAATAGGAAAAGAAACTATTTATACTAGGCCAAAAATTCTGGACAAAAATACCCCTGCGAGGCTAGTGTGGAACGCACAAAATCGAGTGAGGCCGCACTAAGGCTCTCAGCTAAAAATCCTACTCTCTGAACATAGCCATTGTCACACCTCCTTTCGGCGCGCTTACCCCGAAGGATAATGCATAAGGGAGTTTTTCCAATTTAAGTGACAATATTCGAAATGAGATTATTTATTTATTTCAGAGTCGCCACTTTGAATAAATTATGGTGTCCCAAGTCACCGATTTATTTAAATCCCAAATCGAGGAAATTTTTGACTTTCCAAATGAAGTCCGCGAACCAGAAATTCTAAGTAAGGAATTCTGTTGACCCGAGGGAAGGTGTTAGGCACCCCCGGATCCCGTGGTTCTAGCACGGTCGCTTAAATTATTGTAATGGCTAAATATTTGATTTTAAAATATATTCAATACTATAATGCAATTTTAAATCATTTACCGCGTTTGATTATTTTTTAAGAAAAAGTGAACATTCTTATTGAGGGGCCCCGCGATTTTATTTTCTATTTAGCAAGGCTCGTAACATTTTTTATTTAAAAGGATAATCCTAAAGTAACTACATTTTTTTTTATTTAGTTTATCTTTAAAAGAAAAGAAAAAGTCCTAATTAATTACATGATTAAAATGCTATTCTATATTAGTACAAAAGGTGTTCTCTCACAAGCCGACTAAATGACAAATTTATTCTTCAAAATATAGAACTAACTACAATTTGACAAAACTAATAAAACGAAAAATAACTACAAATATTAATCAACAACTTCTCTATTTCATTTCAAAACTTCAACTTCCAATTCGATCTTGTATCAACACATAATTTTTAGAATGTGTACCTGGTATTGAAAAGAAGGGGAAGATGGAAAATCGACAGGCCGGTGAAAGTACAACAACAACAACAATAACAACCAACAGTAGCTTCAACACCTCAATCCAGAATATCCCAGCAATATGGAGAAAAACCAGTAAAAATAGAGAAGAAAAATATATTCCGAAATTTCTCTTTGCTTTCTCTCTCTAGCTTTGAACTCTCTTCGATTCTCAAAAGAAACTCTCAAAAATTAAATTCTGTCCATGTATATTTATATATCCAGAGTGTATATCGAGTGTATACTACTCTCTCTGTTTCCTTATGTTTCTTCTCTTCCTATTGTTTCCTCTCTTTTTTCTACCCCTTTTTTCATAAATCCTCTCTTCTCTTTATAGGCAAGAATTTCGAAAATTTTCAGATTTTTTATTAAAAAGAAAATTATTTTTTTAATTTAAAGAAAACCCACTAATCCATGTTTTCCTCTCCTTATTTTCTTCCTTGATTTCCTTGCTCCCCACTACTTTATGTCATGTGATTATGATTAATTTTTGGCTAAAAAAAACTGAAATTTTCTTCTTGGGCCAAGGGGTTTTGGGTTGGGTAAGGGTGCTTAGGATTGGACTTGTAACTTAATTTGTAAGATGGCCCAATCCAATTTTTTCTATTTTGTTCTTCTCCATTATTCAACTTCCTAATTAATAAAGCCCAAAATACTAAGATTAATTTATAAAAACTAAAAATTATCTTGAAATACTAATTAACTCATAATAATAATTATCACACAAAATTAAATATTAATAAAAATAAAATTGCACGATTTGGACATTAAATGCTTAAAAAATGCAAAATACATATTTTTTATGACTTTTCATTTCTGTAAAATAAACTTAATTGTAAACTTGAATTTTATATACATATGCAACATATTTTTTTGTATATTTTATTTATTTAAACAAGCAAATATGCACAGATAAAAATGCAAATAATACAAGAAAAATAACACAAAATTCACAATAATTGCAAGAGAACTAAAAAATTATTTTATTTTGAATCTTTGGGAGTATTTCTCTTATAGGGCAAAAATCACGTGCTCACAGCTGCCCCTCTTTACTCGGAAACACAAAGAGTTTTTGTGCAAAGATAAGTGAGCGGATACGAGCGATTTTTGCCCGTTTGAGTACTCCGTGTGAAGCATTTTTTGGAAAAAATTTGACCGAGCCTCTGCTTCAGAAGGCCTCCTACATATCCCTGGCTAAAAGGGAATCAGGTCAATGTAGTTCGGGAAGTTTTGGTAGCTGGGACTACCGCGACTGCTGTGATCTTGCTATTACTGTTGTTGCCGCTGTTACTGCTGTTACCACTGCTTAGCTGATTTCCTTGTTACACCGCACTAAGCAACAAAAACAAGAAGCTAGACTAAGTTACAGTACTACAAGTTCTTATCTATCCCTTTTGATCTTGTCATGTTCCTTGCCATCCTGCTAGCTTTGATGTTTCTTCACATGCTTCTTTTCTTCTGACAATTGTTATCTCGGCCTATCTTGATTGCCGAACTCCGACCGTTGGTCCCTTCATTGTGATCTTCAAACTATTTTCCTTCGAAGTTTGAATCTATCTTTTCTGACCCTTGTTGCCTTCCTTCTGATTTTGAACTTGGATTCATGCTGAGGATTTCCTTTATACTCTATCACTTTCCGATTCTTCACTATCCTTATCAAATCTTAGAAATTGAGACGCCGTTTTGCTTTTCCGGCGGGCTTCTGACTTTATCGACAAACTCTAATCATAAATTGCCATTCCATTCTTCAGGCGGGCACCTGATTTCAACAACAACTTCAAAATAATAACTCGTCACTCCGTTCTTCTTGCTTTTTGTTGGCTTGATTGTTCCTTCTGATGTTTCTTCTTTTCTGCCAATCGTTATTTCGGCCTATCTTAATTGCCGAACTCCGACCGTTGGTCCCTTCCTTGTGATCTTCGAAGTCTGAATCTATCTTTCTGATCCTTGTTGCCTTCCTTCTGATTTTGAATTTGAATTCATGCTGGGGATTCTCGTCATACTCTACCGCTTTTCTCAACCAAATTCAAAAATAAATCGCCACTCCATTCTTCAGGCGGGCTCCCTGACTTCAACTTCTACTCAACTAAATCGCCACTCCGCTCTTCGGGCGGGCTCTCTGACTTCAACTACAACTTCAAAACTAAATCGCCACTCCATTCTTCGGGCGGGCTTTCTGACTTCACCTATAACTTCAAAACTAAATCGCCACTCCATTCTTCAGGCGGGCTCCCTGACTTCAACTACAAACTTCGAACTTCATCCCATCCCTATCGTCTTCCTTCACTTCCTGCACCGCTTTCTTCTTCCTGCATCACCCTTAAACCATCATTTTTGCTAAATTACCTTGTTCTGGAATTGCTTTCCTCCTGGGTCGTGTTGTTTTCCCTCCTGACTGTTGGGGATATGTTTAAAATTATTTACTTGCCTGCTGAGGATAATGATGCTGGGAAAAATTTTCTTCATTCCCTCCCTTCCTTTGACTCATACGCTTGAATTTGTGCTGGGAACTCTTGTTGTAACCCTCTACTTTATGATGGGTTACTGGTTTCAAGACCTGCAATGTAAAGACTGAAGACATGCCTCTTGTTATACAGGTAGGCACCTGTTTTTATTAGCAATTTTTGAATTTAAAATGCATTCTGGCAAATCAATACAAATAAAACAAACATAAAATATCCTATTCGAGGGTGGATAGTCCCATCGTATCCTATTCGAGGGCGGGTACTCCCATCGTGTTCTATTCGAGGGTGAATACTCCCATCATATTCTATTCGAGGGTGAATACTCCCATCGTATTCTATTTGAAGGCGAATACTCCCATCGTATTCTATTCGAGGGTGAATACTCCCATCATATTCTATTTGAGGGCGAATACTCCCATCGTATTCTATTCGAGGGCAAATACTCCCATCGTATTCTATTCGAGGGTGAATACTCCCATCGTATTCTATTCGAGGGCGGATACCCCCATCGTATCCTATTCGAGGGCGGATACTCCCATCGTATTCTATTCGAGGGCGAATACTCCCATCGTATCCTATTCTAGGGCGGATACTCCCATCGTATTCTATTTGAGGGCGAATACTCCCATCGTATCCTATTCGAGGGAGGATACTTCCATCGTATTCTATTCGAGGGCGGATACCCCCATCGTATCCTATTCGAGGGCGGATACTCCCATCGTATTCTATTCGAGGGCGAATACTCCCATCGTATCCTATTCGAGGGCGAATACTCCCATCGTATTCTATTCGAGGGCAAATACTCCCATCGTATTCTATTCGAGGGCGAATACTCCCATCATATTTTATTCGAGGGCGAATACTCCTATGATATCAATGTTTGAGAATGAACAAACCTGAGACGTCCTGTTCGAAGGTGGACAAACCTGAAATATCCTATTTGAAGGTGGACAAACCTGATACGTCATCTTGAATTGCCTTCCTCGTTTCTCCGAGAAAATTTTCAACAATGGCAGAAAATTTTCTGCCCTAGTATTGGTGTTCTTCCTTGTGGCATGACTTTCTGCTATCAATAGCAATTTCTTTCCCTGTTTCAAATCAAAGAAAATTTGTTAGTTCAAAATATTGTGAGCGGTTGTGCCGCTCCTGTGTGGTGGTTTTTTCCTTTTCTCCTTTCCCTCGCTCGGGGTTCCCAAAATATTGTTGGGGAATAATTTCATTTGCTGGAGATGATATTCCTGCTGGGGATTGGTTTTTCCATTTATCCCTTCCCCGTTCTGTGTTTCTCAACTTGCTGGGGGTTATTTTGTTGAAGATGGGATTTCCTTTCTTCCTTTATCACTCTGTGTTGTCCGACCACCTCGGAAGTTGCTGTAGATAACATTGCTGGGGGATTTTCATTTCCTCAAAATTGGCGTTTCACTCTTCTTGAAGGCTGTTGAGGATGACACTGGTTCGAAGACCATTTCCCTTAAGACTTTCCTTCTTCCCCAAGTGGGTATTGACTTCTAGAAAATTTTCAAACTGAAAAGAAAATTTTCTGCCCCAGTTTAATAATCTTCTTCGCACCCTACTTCTCTGCTGTCAATGGCATTTCCTTGCTTTGCATAATAATTGGAAAGTTGGTGGCAAGTTTTGAAGTCATTTCTCACTTGTTCTGACTAGACAGACTTTGATGGGGAATTTTTGATAAAATGAGAAAGATAAAAAGAAACAAAATAGAAGACAAAAAAAAATGACTCTCTAATAAGAAATAACTATAAAAACTTATCAAACGTGAATACCAACTCTACTGGTCATGACATGCACATATGGCCTATCCTCTGTCGTTAATCGCCTTTCATAATTTCTGTCTCGTGATTTCCATCTGATTATCACCTTTATTCGACTTGTAGTGCCCGAAGGGTTTTCACTTTCAAGCCTCTCTCATTTTGATTTTCTCTCAGCTTTCGTCGCCTTATGGTGACTGTGAAGGTTTTCACCGGTAAGACTCTCTCATTTGTATTACTTTTAGCCGGGGATTGGGGTGTCACTGCTAAGACTCTCTCGTATTTCCTTTCTGCTGGGAATCAGAGTCTTTTCTGTTGGGAATCGGAGTGTTATATTCTCATGAGACTCTCGCCTGACGTGGCATCTTTTGAATACTGATCAGAAGGTCTTTCTTTGGACCGTAATGTGGGATTTGGATAGGGCTAGAAAGAAAAGGTATTGAAGGCTCAAAACAAAATCAATTTTGGGTTCAAAATTTACAACCTTCGGACCTAAATTTATTTATAATCAACATGATTTTTCTTTGCCCCAGTTTTTTACTTGGGGATTTTATTTCTTTATTTACACTATGACCGAGCTGTGAAGCGCCTACGTATCCTCTTTAAGGAATCAGGTCAAACGTAGTTCCCAATTCCCTTTTTTTCATTTTTCTTTTTGTTTTTTTCTTTATCTCTTTTTGTTGTTTTTTTTGTTTTTTCTTTATCCCTTTCTTCTCTCGTCTTTCAAATTTGTGTTTCTATTCTTTGCAACTAATTCCGAAGGAAGGGTATAAAAGAATTTAAATTAAGGCTCAAAGGGTTGGCGATGGATAAAGTGTTTGGATAGCAGAACAAAATGCCTTCGTCATTCCAATCTTCAAAACATGCCAAGTTCAAACAACATATTCACGACAACTTCTGTTTGTGCCCTGATTGATAACCATATCGTCCATTTGCCTTTTCATCTATCATTGTAAATTATTGCTGGACGACACTTTCATTTCAGTATCACGAGCGAACCCCCTCTTAGCATGGCCAATTTTCCTTTAAGGGTTTCTTCGTGTTTTACCTGCCCCAGTCTCACATGATTCGGGCTCCAAATAATCTCAAATCATTTTTATTTCTTTTAAAATGACCTGATTATCTTCCAATTGCTTCATGATTAACCCTTAATATTAGGCCAAAATTATGTGCGATGCCATGTCATTAGAGTCGGCGTTCGAACAAATGACAAATTTAAAGATAGAAAAACCAAACAAAAAGACGAACTGGGTAATAAAAGACCAAAAGTTTCACTAAACGGAGAATTGGTTCAAATACAAACAAGCAAACCAAAAATACAAACCTGAAACGAGACTTGATAAGACTAGGCAAACTGAAATGACCAAAATGGAAAGATAAGAGGGTTTCACTACAAGACAAAATCTAGGTCACAACCCTGGAAACAACTCGGACAAAAGAAGTGACAACAAAAACAAACCACCGAAAACTCCTTCTGATTACCAAGCATGACTTCTCATATACCAACTTCTGCCGTTTGGTTTTGCTTTGGAATACAGATCGGGCTTCTTAATTTTCCCTTCCCTTGTGTATCAATTTTATCACATGGGTCTAAGGGTGAGCTGGCAATGGATTCTCATTAATGTTGGGTGCCTCTGGTGTCTAAACCTCGATCTTATTGGTGTCAATAAGATTTTGCACTACATGTTTCAGTTTCCAACATTTCTCGGTATCATGTCTGAGAGCCCCTGAACAATACTCACAGCTTATTGAGCGATCCACATTTGGGGGTAGGGGATTTGACAATCTTGTCTCAATAGGAATCAACAAACCTATCTGCTTCAATTTGTGGAACAGAGCAGTATAAGTTTCTCCCAACTCAGTGAAGGTTCTTTGTGCCTTTTCTTTTCTAAAGGCATGATTCCCTCGAAAACCTGGTCTTGGAGGGTTATTGTAGGCCCTTGGTGGTGGATATGTGTTTCGGAGAGGGTGATTAGGGTGATTTGGGTGGTAGGGTCTGGCTTGGAAATGAGGTGAAGGACCTTCCGATCTGGACCAAGTACCCTCCTCTACCGTTGCAACTTCTTCTCTTCTCTTCTTCCCGAATGCAACCCCTGTGCCATTCTGAATAGCTTGAGTTGTTGCTTTCAACGCGGAATAGCTCAAGATCTTATTGGACTTAAGTCCCTCTTCTATCATTCCGCCCATTTTGACTACCTCATTGAAAGATTTACCAACCGATGTCACCAGGTGACTAAAGTAAGTTGGCTCCAGTAACTGCAAGAAGTAATCTACCAGCTCGTTCTCTCTCATCGGGGGATCTACCCTTGCTGCCTGTTCCCTCCAGCGGAAACCAAATTCTCTGAAACTTTCGGCGGGTTTCTTATCTAACTTCAGCAGTGATAAGCGATCGGGGATTATTTCAAGATTATACTAGAACTGGCCGATGAATGCTTGAGCCAAGTCATCCCATGTAAACCATCTGCTGGGATCCTGCCTAGTGTACCACTCTAATGCAGACCCCCCAAGCTCTGACCGAAGTAAGCTATTAGAATCTCATCTCGCCCTCCGGCTCATCGCATTTTGCTACAAAAACCTCGAAGATGGGCTACTGGGTCACCATGCCCCTCGTATAGGTCAAACTTGGGCGTTTTGAACCCGGCTGGCAGCTGGACATCTGGGAATGGACACAGATCTTTGTAAGCGACACTGACCTGGTTGCCCAAACCATGCATATTCCTAAAGGACTGCTCCAGGCTTTTAACCTTTCGAATAACTTCCTCATGCTCCAAACTTTTGACGTGTTTTTCCGGTTCTGCTGTGTTATCCCAGTGAGGGGTGTGTGAATGCGGTTCAGGAGCCTTAAAGGTAGGCTCAGGAGAATAACAATGATTGTCATGGATTTGAAAAAGTGGCTCACTGGACGACTTTTGTAAAGTAGCCGGTGGAGGTGCCATAAAAATAGGGGTAACCAGAGGAGGAGTATTTTGTCTAGCTGGTGGAACCTGGGATGTATAAGGGTTTTCCCCTTGATAATATGGATAGATCGGTGCACTTGTCGATGGATCAATAGGCGGACGCTCTGGTGCTGGTGTAAGAGTAGGAAGGTTTAGTGATGACTGTCCCCTAGCCCAGGCTAGGTGCATATCTGTCATTTGTTGTCTCAACCGATCCACCTCCTCTTTCATGATTTGTATCTCTGTTTTCTCCCCGTCGACACTTTTGCCGGAACTAGACATGCTTGCTGGAATTGGACATTTTGATCTAGTGTGGTAATGGTGATCGGCCAGTATACTCTGTCAAGTCAACTGCTAAACTTTTCTGAAAATGCAATAAACTTGTAAGCTCACAGAGTTTAACAGATATGTTATCGCACGTTGGATGCAATGCACCTAGTCAGTTAACCATATATGTATTCACTGCATGCGTCATTCCGGCTTTTCCTTTTCAATTATCCTTGAAAACCTCCCTCGTTATTAACCTCCCTTTTTTTCATTTTTTTCATTTTTTTTTTCATTTTTTTCTTTTTTTTCAAATTGGAATAAAAAACCTTGTTTTTACAAACACGGCCTTTCAGCGCCTCGGGGACGAAGATTATAAGGCTGTGGGGGTCAATTGACAAAAAAAAATCTACAAAATGACCCAAAAGTGGCCGTTTATGCAAAGTCAGTCTTCCGGCGTCCCTTTCGGGTACATTCGGCTGTTTTTTAAAATGGCATCACTCAACTTATTTACAACGAAAAATCAATTTCGATATTTTTGGCTACTTTTTTTTTTGCAAAAGGGGAGGTTGAACCTGATAAAGGTTGCCTACGTGTCTCACATCTAGTGAGAATCAAACCAGCGTAGTTCGGTCAAATAAAAACAAACTACATCTGTAAATGAAACAAACTATTTATTATTTTTTCACACATTTTTTTTTAATTTTAATTTTTTTTTCTTTTTTAAGTAGAAAAAACAAAATATTTTGAAACTATTTTTTTTATTTTTTTTTATTTTGATCACACATTTTTTTTATTTTACAACAAACATTTTTTTTTCTTTTTAAGTAAAAAAAAAAACTATTTTGAAACTATTTTTTTTCATTTTCCTCAATATAAAAAAAAACCGGTTAGCCTGCAAGTCTGAAGCAAATGAATGCGTAAAACAAACAGGATGCAGCAGGATGGTCTTTTCATTTCAGGTCATCTGTCCTAGACAGGGCCAACCCCTGTGTTGAGCCTCTCTAAGTCAATATGCACATGATGCAAATAAGCGTTCCTACTAGGGATCCGGTATGAAGTTTTGTTATACAAGGTTTAAAAACCTGGGTTTATTGTTCTAGACCTGACTTACCCGAGAGGACAACTCGAGCCGATGAAGAGGCAGCAACCTGGGAATACAGAAGCTTCACCGGTTTTGCAACTTATCCAAACCTCATTCTAAAATGGGAATTAGACACTATACAGAAAAGAAGTCACACGAAGTGCACCCTTCTTCATGATTTAGAAGACTCGGAGAGGAGATTGGTTTCGGCACAATTTATATGTACAGTTCAAAAAATATCAAAGCGATAAAAATATCATTTTGCACATTTAAACCCAAGATAATAATAAACCAAATACAACAATTATTCAAAACTCGAGTTCTAAAACCCTGATCCAGTGGTTCTGGGTTTATCATCTTTTTGGAAAAGGTGTCTAGACTGGCTTTAACTCGAGCGGACAACTCGAGCCGAGGAGTGTCAGTGCACCGGTAGCATGGCTTTCCGGCTTAATTGACAATGCTCCCCGCCTAAACATGTGTGACTACAAATCCTTCACTGGGTGCCAAGCACCACAGGTATCTTGAGAAAAACGGGCTATGTCCATCAAATGCCCGAGATTATATTTCAAAGAGACTTAAAAGAAGAAAATGGGTATCGGCACAATTTATATACAATTCACAAAATATCAAAGCAGTAAAAACAATATTTAGCACATTAATACAAACATATAATAAAATCAGATAACAAATAAGCGAAATACAACAATTATTCAAAGCTCGAATTCTTAAACCCTGAACCAGTGGTTCTGGGTCTGTTTCCCCAGCAGAGTCGCCAGAGCTGTCACACCTCCTTTTGGCGCGCTTACCCAGAAGGATAATGCATAAGGGAGTTTTTCCAATTTTAGTGACAATATTCGAAATGGGATTATTTATTTATTTCAGAGTCGCCACTTGGAATAAATTATGGTGTCCCAAGTCACCGATTTATTTAAATCTCAAATCGAGGAAATTTTTGACTTTCCAAATGTAGTCTGCGAACCAGAAATTCTAAGTAAGGAATTCTGTTGACCCGAGGGAAGGTGTTAGGCACCCCGGATCCCGTGGTTCTAGCACGGTCGCTTAAATTATTGTAATGGCTAAATATTTGATTTTAAAATATATTCAATACTATAATGCAATTTTAAATCATTTACCGCGTTTGATTATTTTTTAAGAAAAAGTGAACATTCTTATTGAGGGGCCCCGTGATTTTATTTTCTATTTAGCAAGGCTCGTAACATTTTTTATTTAAAAGGATAATCCTAAAGTGACTACATTTTTTTTATTTAGTTTATCTTTAAAAGAAAAGAAAAAGTCCTAATTAATTACATGCTTAAAATGCTATTCTATATTAGTACAAAAGGTGTTCCCTCACAAGCCGACTAAATGACAAATTTATTCTTCAAAATATAGAACTAACTACAATTTGACAAAACTAATAAAATGGAAAATAACAACAAATATTAATCAACAACTTCTCTATTTCATTTCAAAACTTCAACTTCCAATTCGATCTTGTATCTACACATAATTTTTAGAATGTGTACCTGGTATTGAAAAGAAGGGGAAGATGGAAAATCGACAGGCCGGTGAAAGTACAGCAACAACAACAATAACAACCAGCAGTAGCTTCAACACCTCAATCCAGAATATCCCAGCAATATGGAGAAAAATCAGTAAAAATAGAGAAGAAAAATATATTCTGAAATTTCTCTTTGCTTTCTCTCTCTAGATTTGAACTCTCTTCGATTCTCAAAAGAAACTCTCAAAAATTAAATTATGTCCGTGTATATTTATGTATCCAGAGTGTATATCGAGTGTATACTACTCTCTTTGTTTCCTTATTTTTCTTCTCTTCCTATTGTTTCCTCTTTTTTTTCCACCCCTTTTTTCATAAATCCTCTCTTCTATTTATAGGCAAGAATTTCGAAAATTTTCAGATTTTTAATTAAAAAGGAAAATATTTTTTTAATTTAAAGAAAACCCAGTAATCCATGTTTTCCTCTCCTTGTTTTCTTCCTTGATTTCCTTGCTCCCCACTACTTTATGTCATGTGATTATGATTATTTTTTGGCTAAAAAAAATCTGAAATTTTCTTCTTGGGCCAAGGGGTTTTGGGTTGGGTAAGGGTGCTTAGAATTGAGCTTGTAACTTAATGTGTAAGATGGCCCAATCTAATTTTTTCTATTTTGTTCTTCTCCATTATTCAAATTCCTAATTAATAAAGCCCAAAATACTAAGATTAATTTATAAAAACTAAAAATTATCTTGAAATACTAATTAACTCATAATAATAATTATCACACAAAATTAAACATTAATAAAAATAAAATTGCACGATTTGGACATTAAATGCTTAAAAAATGCAAAAATACACATTTTTTATGACTTTTCATTTCTGTAAAATAAACTTAATTGTAAACTTGAATTTTACATACATATGCAACACATTTTTTGTATATTTTATTTATTTAAACAAGCAAATATGCACAGATAAAAATGCAAATAATACAAGAAAAATAACACAAAATTCACAACAATTGCAAGAAAACTAAAAAATTATTTTATTTTGAATCTTTGGGAGTATTTCTCTTATAGGGCAAAAATCACGTGCTCACAGCCATCGCGGACTCCACAAAATGCATCGCGGCTGCGGTGGCTCCTATTGCGGTTCGCACAAAATGGAATGCGGATAACATTGGCAATAATCTTCCCATTTGACAACTTTCTTAGGTTGAGCTCTCTGGACCGCACAGAACCGAGTGTGGACGCAATGAAGTCAATGCTGACCATACAAAATTGAGTGCGACCGAATCACTTGGCTTCCTGGAATTGAGCACTCTCTGATTCTATTCATTGTGGATCGCACAGAGTGCGGCCGTATTACTTTTATGCCTGAGATGAATACTCTCTGAACCTCTTCCTTGTAGACCCCATAGAATGGTATGCGGACGCACTGGCCCTGTTTGATTGATCTTGGTTTTGTCTTGGTACCTGTGCAAATTTCACTCCTTTTGAGCTAGTTTTTGACACATTTTCACATTGATGATCAAACATGCAACCAAGCACAAATTGTGAGACTTTATTTTGTACACATTTCTAATCAAAACTTAAGCAAGACGGAGTGTAAAATGCATCATAATCCCTAGTTATTAACTCCCCCAAACTTAAGTGTTTGCTTGTCCTCGAGCAAACAAAATAAGACCCACCCTTAAGAGTTAATCCAAGAAAAATTCAGTCGACCTAAAGTGACCTCATATAGCCTCAATTAGGACTAACAATTGTCCTCAATTCAAATGAATCATTAACGACATTCACTCTTTTAAACATCATGGATTTAGTGTGACACAAGAGCATCAAGAGTTGACTCAGCACATCAAGGTACTCATTCTATTACTTAGGTCATTGTGGAACCCAAACTCACACATCCTAGACTCTCCATAAGAAACCCTCACCTTTAAGATGTTAGTGTGAGCACATGATTTTTGCACTAAGTAATTAATTCCAAAATTAAAATAAATATGTTTTTGAGTGCAATTACTTGATTTGTTTGGAATTGGCTATACTTTTGTGATTGAACAAGTAGAAATTAGAAGAAAAATCAAAATAGGCTAGGTAATTAATTTGCTAGGTTAATTAGTTAGATTTTAAGAAGATTAACAAAAAATAGTGTTAAGTAGTAGAAATTAAAAAAAAAATAGCAAACAAAATTGCAAAAAATACTAGAAAATTAGAGTAAATAGAAATTAGGTTTTATAATTTTCCATAAAAGAAAAGAAAAAAAAAAGTATAAAAGAAAATACATAAAAAATAAATAATGCCAGAAAATACAAAAATAGATATATATAGGTATAATAAATTGGGCTAATGGAGATCCAATTGAGAGGCCCAGTGCTTTGGCCCAGTGAATTGGCCCGCCTGGTCCTTTAATTGTTTTTGATCTCGGTCGTTCATACGAGATGATCCAACGGTGAAGATAATTGGGCGAATTATTGGTTAATTAAAATAAATTGGATTTAATCTGAGCCGTCTATTTCAGATGATCTAAGGGCAAGGCATTTAGTCTCTTTAACCCTCCAAACGACGTCGTTTTAGTAACGGTGATGAGAACCGTTGATCTCCATCAAACGGACGGCCAAGATTACCTCAATCCCCACGGCTATATAAAGCTTTTGTCCGAATTTTGGCCATTTCTCACTCGTTTCGAACCCTAGCCGCCCTTGATTCTCTCTACTTCATCTTCATCGTCTTCATCCGGAGAACCTTAAACGGCCATGGCGGACACCATTCCTTACGGTGGTCGCCGGCCACTCTTTACCTCTCCCCTCTTCTTCTCTCTTCTTCTTCACCATAAACACCCAGAGACCCCAAAAACAACCCTTCTCCAGAAATCCTGGTCACCGGAATCTTCGCCGGTGACCGCTCAAACAACGAGAACCACCTCCAAACCAACGCGATTCCATCCCTCTCCACCTGATCTATCACCCTACCCTACTGGCTCCCCTCGAATCATCTTCAATCGCCTCGAATATCCGAAAAAAGGTCGTCGGAACCTTAACTCCGGCGACCCAAAAATCAAACTTTCCCAAGATCTCATCTTTACCCCTTCTGAACACTCTCCTCCAAACCAAAATCTCAAAAGACTTCACCTTGAAGTCTAACAAGAAATACCAGAGGAAAAATTGAAAAAAAGGAGATCTGAAAGAACAAAGAAAAAAGAAAGCAGAAGAGGAGAGTAGAGTCCTTGAGTGAATAAGAGAGAAAAGGAATAGGAAGCTCAGGGGACCGGCCCTGCGAGCTAAGTGCCATGTCCCTTACCTGCTTTCCTTTTCTTTATTTGTGTTTGTTCTTTGTCGAGTTGTTTCTACTTCATTTGTTATTTTCTATTTTTGCATGCTTTTAGATGTTTTCTTTGATTTTTGTTTCCACATGTTAGTTTAAGATTTATTCTCGTTGATCTTCTGTTGCTTGTTTTATTTATCCTTTTGTTTCAACATGCCTCACATATCCTTGTCCGTTAACCTATTTCCTTTTCATTTTTTTCCTTTAACTTGTGCTTCTGAGCATGTTAGTGCTAAGGTTCTTTGTCTTGTTTATTCTCATGCTCATCTTGTTTTGTTGTGTTCTGTTTCTCTGAGTTCAAATATCTATCTTTGATTCACCCTTTTCTCTTCATCTACTTAGTGTGACTGTGCTTTTCTTCTGTTTCTTTTCATGATTAGCTTAGTTATCCCTCATTAGGGTTTCTTCTATTAGCTCTTAATGTCCTTACTGTTTTAGCTCCAATACATGATTTGGCTCGATTCTAGGGTCATTAGTTGGTTATCATGTTTGCTTCTCTTTATGTCATTTTCACATGATAGGGTTAGGTTCTTTCTTCATTGTCTCTCCTCATTCATCTTTTCTTCACTCTCATATCATTCATGTTTCTCATCTTCATCTTCACATACATACAGCAAGCTAGGTTTAGTGTCTGAGAGTGAGTCCAGATTGCCATGCTGGTGTTATGTGGTTAAAACCCATTGTTTTTATGTCTGATATAAGCCTTAGTCATCTCTTGTTGACTGTTATGAAAGCTAGCCTTTACTATGCCTATATTCATGAACTCTAAGTAGGCTTTGGGTTTTCTAGTGAATCACTCAACATGGAATTGATTGTAACTCATGCCTGCTTAATGTTTAATTGACACTTTGTTACTCGAAATTGAGTTTGTAAATCTGATTAATTAAAATTCAACATTATCCAACTTCTTTTCTGAGTTTTGATTAGTTGATAAACATATTTGGTTTCATGTGTTTATGTGTGCAATTGCATGTTGAAATGGCTAAGTTTGCAATAGTTTGATGTTAAGTATGAACACTGTTAATGTTTATTATGCCTAGGAGAATTGGTTATAGCTGCTAGTATTAGGATCCTTAGAGTGGCTAGTTTTTAAATAGGATAAAACTGAAATTCATAAAAAAATAGGCAATCAGTTAAATAATTGGCTTAAGAATGGCTAACCCTGCAAAGGGTTGACCTATTATATAAAGCCCTAACACACAGTCCACTTTTAAAGTGGCTGGTTGTGCAAAAGGGGCTATGTCTGCAAATGCAGACTAGCCCAGGCTCTCTTTAGAGCCCTGAGCATAAAATGGCCAAACCTGCAAATGGTTTTGGGCCCAAATGTTTAGTGATTGGCTTTAACAGCCAAAGCTAAGTCTCAACTTGAGACTGGCTAAGTTTTAAATAGTATAAACGTAACAATAAAGCAGGCTAGTCCTGCAATTAGCTTAAAAATGAAGTCAAAGTCTTTAATTAACTGAAATAGATCCAGAAATGGTTAAAATTGAAATAGTCCCTTAAAATAAATCTGGCCAGCCCTTAAATACTAATGCCAGGGTTGGCTATTAGTTAAATAAGTTCAAAGGATGCTAAAATTTAACCTAGGTAAGCTAGTAAATAAGCAGTGCCCTTAGGGGGCACAATTGGGAATTAAAAGGTGAAATAGTAAATAGTGAGAACCTAAGAGGGTAAGGGAGTCCTTTATACCTCTGATTTCTGCAATTTTGCAGAGATTCAAGGGTATAATGGTCTCCCTAAAAAGGGAAATCTGTAAAAATCTCAAACCCTTAGGGATACATTGGTAAAAACCTACTAAAAGGAATCTTTAGAACCTTCCAGCACATGCTGGAAGGGTTTTGATAACTAATTTAGGGACCAACATGTAAATTTTATAGTTTTAGGAGGGGGAGAAGTGGGATTAATCCCATACTTTCTCCCCAAGTCATCAGCCCTTAGCTTCTACTATAAATACACCTAAACAAGGACTGAAAAGGGGGTTCGAATTTGGAAAAAATCTGAAATACAATTAAGCTAAAATTCATACAAAGTTTGAGATAAAAATAGCAATAGAACAGTAGTGTTTTCCTGGTATTTGTGGAGCGGGCATTTGGGTGAACTTCTTCTGCTTTCCTGGTTTTGTTTTGCTTCAATCATCTGGGTTTCTATTTGCTGTTGGCTTTGCTGTTGCTGTGTTGCTGTGTTGCTGTGCCTTCATCTCTCTGTTGCATTGTTGATTGGGTCCTGTTGCTTATTGCTTATCCCCCTAGACTCATTGGCTTTTCTACTTGTTGATCCAGGTACCCCTCTGATCAATTGAAGCTGTAATCGATTTGTTGATAGATAAATGGAGATCCAGTTTGATTATGTGCTGTTGTGTGGATTGTAATTTAATAGTGTTGGTTGGACTTATAAATTGATTATCATAGTAGTCTGTAGTAGTAGGAAGTACAATAAACACAAGAGATGTAATAATGGTAGTATAGTAGTAGTGTAATGGTAGTATAGATCACCCATCACTTAGTTAAATAGGAATACCATTAAAACCAGAGTTAATCAACTCACTTGCATGCATTAATAATAATAAGCTCACTTAGTTAACTTGTTTCGTTAACCAATTTCAAAGTTTGAATAAGTTTGAAAAGATGAGAAGTAAAATTGGCTATAATGATGTTAAAACAGGTTTTAGGAATATCAAGTAAGTTCGATTCATATCAGTGTTAGTAGTATATCACGACTATAAATCGGTATGTAAAAGCAAGTAAGTTCTAAAAGAGAATAATGATTAGAGAAGCATGATAGTCCATCTGCAACTGGGTAATGTGACACCAATATAGAAGCAAGCGGTAAAAAATCTAGTGATAAAATCCAATGTAAATTTCGCAGTTATTTAGTATAGTAATATCGGTACTTGCTAGTAAGCTTATAGATTATACTTCACATAGCTAAATTATTCATCACTGATTTCTAGTTAAAAACTTATTTGTTAATATGTTAGCTTACAAAAACAGAGATAAAAATAGTCATTTAGTTTAATTCTCTCATTAGTTATCTGTTAATATAGAATTAATATTAGTCCTCTCTTACAGCTTCAAAAGCTTTCAACTAGTAAATAGCTAAAAAATGATCATTGAATTCGTTAGTATAGGTCCAGATCAGAGACAGTAAGTGTATTAAGCTTTTGTATATTTTGTATAATTCAGAGTTAGCATTGATATTTTTGTACAGTTATTTCGCCTTTTAATTAATAAAAGAGTATGTTAAATGATGTTCTTCTACGTTTGATTATTATGAGTTCATGGTTTATGTTTGTCTTTAGTATTTTCGTCTAATTTGGGCCTAACTCTCAATTTGGGCCCAAAACATAATATAGCATTGACTGGTTTGGCAAAAAATGGAAACCCGGTAACGGCTTGGGCCTTTAAGGCCTGGGCAGATTGAAAATTTGGCAAGGAAAACAGAAGAGAAGACTAGGCCCAATCAATAATATAAATTCGACGGGTTTGGAGTGTTTAATGATACAAAATCGGCTAAGGCAAAAACAATATAGCAAATGTAGTACACGCAAAAATAGGATTGGACTTTAATAAATAATCGGGACGAGCCTTGCCCGACTTAAAATAAGCGGGGCCTCCATTTAGTAATGGTTTAACATAATTAGACTCGGGAAGACTATATAGCTAATTCCATAGTCTTACCCAAAACAATTAAAAGCCGATAGAATATCTTAAGGCACGATTTTAATATACCTTCCTATGAACGAGTGTGCACTTGGTGCGACTCAAATCCAAATCTCGGTAAAGCTGAAATACACCAAAAGTCATAGGCGTACTGGTTGCGGTATGACTCGAGGTGTGTTTTCGCGATATCGCAAATTCCTAAAAAATAATATTTAACGTAAAAGCACATTATGTTGTTAAAACCTATAATTGAGTCAAACAAAAGTCGGGAACGACAGTGGAGCGACCGTGCTAAAACCACGGAATCCGGGAATGCCCAACACCTTCTCCCGGGTTAACAGAGTTCCTTATCCGGACCTCTGCTTCGCAGACATTTATAAGAGTCAAAATTCCTCGGATTCGGGATTAACCGGTGACTTGGGACACCATTGTCATTCCCAAGTGGCGACTCTGATTAATCTCTAATAAAATCCCGAACCGATTGTCCTTTAATTGGAAAAACTCCTTCCCTTACGTTATTATATCCGTTTCGGGTATTTAAACGTCGGGGTATACTCTACGAGTGTATTTATACGCTTTTAAGTGTTGGGGTAGTAAAAAGGGAGGTGTGACAGCTCTGGCGACTCCACTGGGGATTCAACCCTGAATTTCGATTTCAGGGTTTAAGAACTCGAGCTCCTTAGAACTGCCGTTCGCGTTTTTGTTTGACTTCATTATATGATTTGAACAACATGCTATGTGCTTTATCGCTTTGATATTATGTGAACTGTATATAAAACTGTGCCGAAAACCTTCTCTCTTCTCCCCTGGGGATGTGCTTACTGGTTGAGACTCCCCTTTCTGTTAAAGTCACCTTAAATTAAGAAAACAGAGGCCGGATAAGTTACAAAGCCGATTGACTCCGCGGGTCACCGGTACGTAGCCCCCTCCCCGATTCGAGTTGTCCGCTCGGGTACACGGTCTAGCAATCTATGAAACCGTAAGATTTTGAACATAAGTCTAGGACGATTATTTGCATCATATTTGACTTAGGGGACTCAACACAGGGGTTGGGTCCGTCTAGGACAGGTGAACCGGTATTGAAAAGACCGAGCATGCTATGTGTTGCATTTTATTGTCCTTGATCGTTATGCGGACCGGCAAAAATCCCGAAAAATTGTTGAAAAAAAAAAGAGAGAGGAAAATAATGATTTATAGAAAATAGGTACCCGGAAAAATTGAAGATTGGAAAAGAAAAGGTGGAACATTTTTGAAATAATTAATTAATCTGACCGAACTACGTATGTTTGATTCTCGCCATTAGGTGGGATACGTAGGCAACCCTTAAACGGGTCCAACCACACTTTTAAAAAAAGACCAAAAAAGATTTTTCTTGTCAAATAATCGAGGTGATTGCTATTTTTGGAAATGGCCGAATGTTCCGAAAGGGCGCCGGAAGGCCGTTTTGGCAAAAATGGCCACTTCGAAAGTCATTTTCTTCAAAAAAAATTTGAAAACTTGCATTGAAAAAGATTTTTCTTTTTTCTAAATAAAGTCACTTTAATAAATGTGCAGGACGAGCACGATGATGAATGAACACTTTTCCCTAAATAAAATCCCTTTGGAGTTGAGATTATGGTGGCAGGACATGGGATCCGATGGTCAAGACTGGGTCAAAAAGTACTTAAAAGGCCTTACGGGGTTACTAGACATGGTTCATCGAGGTGATGTGGTTAGAGCGTTGGTCACGTTTTGGGATTCGGCACACAACGTATTTCATTTCCCAGATTTTGAACTTACCCCAACTTTGGAGGAAATTGCCTTCTACATTGGGAAGACTGAGGTCCCGCTGAAAGGAAAATACCCGGTATCTCCGAGGACGGTGACAGTACATCGCTTCCTCGACTCTTTGAAAATTGCCCGGAATGTTCATAGTGAAGATCTGGCCAACGGGTTTTATTCTTTAAGCTTCATCTACAATAGGTTTGGACACGTTGGGGGTTTCAATGACCTCACCAACAAGCTATGTTGTAAGTCCAACCGGGCGAAATGGGAAGAACACCGGAGGTTCGCATTTTTGGTGGCATTTCTCGGAGTTGTTGTATTCCCGAGGAAAGATAGACATATCAACATAAAAGTTGCCGGAGTAGCTACTACACTGATAGTGCAAGATAACTGTACTCTGGCCCCAATGATTGTTGCGGATATCTATCGTGCTCTGACTGCGTGCAAAGCAGGGGCCAACTTCTTCGAGGGGTGTAACTTGATCTTGCAAATCTGGCTAATCGAGCATCTATGCCACCACCCTTCATTCTCGAGCTACGGTTCGGCCGATCGGACATGTTTGGAAGAGTTCAATGCGAGGACAAAAGAAGTAAAGTTGCCAGGAGGGAGTCCAAGGTTGGATTGTGTATCTTCGATCACTAACTGACGGTCAAATTGATTGGACGTATGACTGGTTACCTCTTGACGAGGTAATATACATGCCAACGGAGGGATCGCCATTTTTGATCATGGGTTTGAAGAGTATACAACCTTATGCTCCATACAGAGCTTTGCGACAGTTGGGTCGGTGTCAGATTATTCCGAGGGATGGAGACCTCAGTGTGCAGGCCGTGGAGATTGGTCCAGACGGGCAATTCCCGGAAGCAAAAATCCGGCAAATCTGGAATGAGTGCCAAAATTTAAAGATTGATACTTGTGTGCCGAATAGGGCAAAAGGGGAGATATCACCTGGATACTCCACATGGTACCGACGAGGGGTTGAACACGAACGTCTTTCAAAGAGACCTCACTTGCAAGACCTGATAGAGCAATCCGAGGAAAATCAGAAATGGGTGGCCAAGGAAAAAGAATACAAGGCCAAAATCAGTCTGTTGGAGGATAAACTGAGAAATCTTCATTTCGAGAGTGGCTTACAAGCAGCATCCGATGAAGTGGAAAAGAAACAGTTGAAGAAAGAAAATGATATGTTGAAGGCTCAAATAGCTCAAATGAAAATTGCATCCGAGACCCCAATTCGTTCAGCCCGAGATGAAAAGTTAATTGAGATTCTCCGGCGAAAAGTAAATGACTATAGCTTTGATTTGGACATAGCTGAAAAAGAGTTAGTCAGGGCTCGGAAGCAAATGGACAAAGATGCTGAGGAAAGAGCCAAGTTGGTTCGGCAACTACAAGACAAGCACGATTTTGAAGCAGCTCAGCTTAGAAAGAAAATAATTTCAGCCACGGTCAAGAGTAACAAGATTATCAAAGATCTTGAAGAAGAAAGAGAGCACTGCTACACGACTATGGCTAGATTAGAATTGGAGTTGCAACGAGTGCAAAAGGACAACCAACATACCTTGGATGCTCGCGCTCAACAAATAAGACGGTTATTGCAAGAAAAAGGGGTCATCAGAGAAAAGATTGTTCGCATCGCCCAATACATCACCCGGAAGACTCAGCTTTGTGAAGATATGTCTCGGAGGACTTTTGTATCTGCAGTGAAGTTCTTTGTACAACAAGTCATGGCCGACCTGGATAGGCTTCAAAGGGGATTAGCATATAGGCCCGCGGCAAGGCCGAACGATGCCTCGAGGGCACTAGGTGCATTAATGTACTCTTAGATCATGCATCATCTTTTATTTTTCTTTTTAAAACATCACTTTGTAATCAATGTTTTGAATTATCAATGAGAAAACAAGTGTTGTTACCAATTCTTTTGCTTTATGTCATTTCCTTTAAATCCACTAGGCAAATAAATAGGAACACAATTATGAAAACGACAAGGAAAAAGAGAGAATAGAAAAGCAAAAAAGGGGGGGGGGAAAGAAAAGCAAAAAAAAAAAAAGAGAAGAAAAGAAAAAAGAGAAAAGAAAAGAAAAAAAAGAAAAGAAAGAAAGAAAAAAAGAAAACAAAAGAGCGGAAAAAGAGAAAGGTGATTGGTCCAAGTGAGCAGCGGCCGGGATGATGCATAACGGCTCGAGCAAATGATTTTGTTTTTAAAGTCGTTACATTTTATTCACGCGCTAACAACTAACGAGTGTTGATACTTGTGAGTCCAGATTTTCTAGGCAACTAGCATTCTGGCTACCCACCCATACAACACCAGATACAAAAAGATGACAAAGGCTGTGTCCCAGGAAATCGAGGCAACTATTGTGGACCCCGCTCACGAAGAAGAGATCGTGGATGTGGCGGGGATGAAGGAAGAAATGTACAAGCTGAGACAGCAGATGGCCGAAATGTACCAGGCTTGGTCTAGAGGTCAACCACTACCAGCCTACCCTGCTAACCCTGCATATGTCCCTCCAGCCAATCCTAATCCTGAGCCACCAACAATGAACTCGTCCTCCACCTAACCCGACTACCCTCACTACTATGCTTCCACTTCCCAGATATCACCACCTCCAACCAAGCAAGCACCACCTCAGATACCACAAGTTGCTCATGTATATGTGGCACCTCCGCCCGCTGTTATCCACAAATCCTCTAGTGAACCGATGTTCCATATCCAGGATCCTCACTACTACCCTCCGGAGCCGACTTTCGGACAACACGAGTCTCATGCTCCGATGATGGAAGCAAGTGCCGGGCAGGAAGAGATGGCTCGGAAAGTGAAAATCTTGAGAATGCTTTCTGCACTATGCAAGGACTGGGAGGGCAGGTGAGTGTAGCCTACAAAGACCTGTGTTTGTTCCTCGAGGTGCAGCTTCCCGCGGGATTCAAATTGCCAAAGTTCGACATGTATAGCGGACACGGGGTTCCGGTGGCTCATCTCAGAGGATACTGTAGCAAGATGAGAGGTGCGGGAGGTAGAGATGAATTATTGATGGCGTACTTCAGCCAAATTCTGAGTGGATCAGCTTTGGAATGGTATACCCGACAAGACCACACAAGGTGGTTCGTCTGGGATGACTTAGCACAAGCTTTCGCTAGTCACTTTCAATACAATTTGGAGATCATACCCGACAGGTTATCCCTTACCAAGATGGAGAAGAAGCCAGGGGAAAGCTTTAGGGAATACGGTTTCAGATGGAGGGAACAGGCCGCTAGAGTGGATCCACCCATGAAAGAAGGGGAGATGGTGGATTGTTTTCTACAGGCTCTGGAGCCAACATACTACGACCATTTAGTGTCTGCGATTGGAAAAAGTTTCAATGAAGTTGTGAAAATGGGAAGTTTTGTAGAGGAAGGTTTGAAGACAAACAAAATTATGAGTTTTTCGGCTATCAAGGCCACCAATCAAGCTATACAAACTGGGAACGGGGGAGTGATGGGAAAGAAGAAGAAGGAAGAGGTAGCAACCGTAGAAAGTAGGCCATGGAGTCGCAACCCACATTATAACCCACCAAGACCCTACCGCCAACACCCACCAAGCCCGTCAACTCCATATAATCCACCACCACCATCTTACCCGCCAAACCCATACAACACACCAAGCCCATATAACCCACCACCACCACCATACCCACCAACAGTTCCACATTACCACCACCCACAAGCTCAAGCCTACCCACCACCACCACCCCATGTGTGGAGAGCTCAAGCTCCACACAATGTGTACCACACCCAGAACACATACCCAACCTCTAAACCTTACCGAAACCAAAATAGACCGAGGTCGGACTCTGATTGGAGAAACAAGGCAAGAAAAACATTCACCCCTCTCGGGGAATCATATACCAGCCTTTATCATAGGTTGAAAGAGTTGGGGATGTTAAGACCAGTTGCACCAAAAGTTCCAAACCCACCCCCGAAAAATCTTGATTCTTCTGTTAGAAGTGAATACTGTTCGGGAACATTGGGCCACGATACTGAAAAGTGTTGGCAATTGAAGAATGCCATTCAGGATCTTATCGATGAGAGGAGAATTGAAGTACAGGCTCCCGAAGCCCCAAACATTACCCAGAATCCGTTGCCAAATCACCACGAAACACATATGATAGAATTGGTGCAGGGTGATGGCAGTCAAAAACCATCTCAGGCCGTGATGATGATAAAGTCGAGTGGCAAGTTAGAAAAGGAAGTTGTGAAAGAGAAAGCGATTGTTGAGAAACCAAAGCCAGTAGTGGTGGGAGGTTTAAAAGTGGTAGTGCCAGGCGCAAAGACGATTGTAACTGTGAAAGGCGCAAGTGCTGAACCAGTAATTATAAAGCCGGTAGTGCAAATGCCGGTGGTGAGTACAAAGACTGTACCTTGGAACTATAACAAGGTAGCAGTAGTTTATAAAGGAAAAGAGATTTATGGTGAAATTAATGAAATGCATGGACTCACCCGGTCTGGAAGGTGCTTTGCTCCAGAGGAACTGAGAAAGATGAAAGCGGTAAAAGAAAGTCAATTGAAGAAGCCAGTGTCGGAAGAGGAAGCAAAAGAATTCCTTAAGAAAATGAAGTCACAAGAGTACTCAGTGGTTGAGCAGTTGAGAAAGACCCCTGCCCAGATTTCTTTGCTATCTTTGATGATACATTCAGAAGAACACCGGAAGGCTCTTATGAAGATTCTAAATGAGGCTCATGTTCCGGAAAAGATTTCAGTGTGTCACTTGGAAAAGATTACCAACAAAATTTTAGAGTCTAATAGGATCACATTCTCTGATAGGGAGCTGCCGGTGGAGGGAACTGAACACAATAAGGCATTGTACCTTACAGTAAAAAGTGAAGAGTCAGTAGTGACCAGGGTATTGATTGACAACGGATCGAGCGCTAACATTTGCCCGCTGTCAACTTTAGGGAAGCTGAACATTAGCCCGGACAGAATCCGGAGAAACAGTATCAACGTGAGAGGGTTTGACGGCGGAGGTAAAAACACGTTGGGAGATATTATTCTAGAAGTGACAATCGGTCCAGTTGACTTTACTATGGAGTTCCAGGTGCTTGACATTGTTGTGTCATATAACTTATTGTTAGGCCGACCCTGGATTCACGCGGCCAAGGCAGTACCATCTTCTCTACACCAGATGGTCAAGTTTGAGTGGGAACAGCAAGAGATCGTCATACATGGGGAGGAAAATGCTTGTAATGTGGTAGCACCTTTTGATGATACTGATGGGGATAGAGGTCCTTGGGTCTACCAAGTGACGGATGCTATAGTAGTGAACAGAATTGCTGAAGGGGAAAAGTTGCCAACCCCTATGATGGCACCAACTGCTGTGATGGTGGCCAGAGAAATGCTGAGAAACGGATTTGCACCGGGGAAGGGATTAGGCAAAACATTGCAGGGAGTCATTCAACCAGTTCAACTTCTGGAAAACAAAAGTACATTCGGCTTAGGGTTCAAACCCACCTTTGCCGACATCCAAAGAGCCTCAAAAGCCAAAAAGAATTGGACCTTGCCCAAACCCATATCCAAATTATCCGACACCTTCGTCAGGCCTGGTACAAAATATCAAATATCTGCTGCAACAGAGTGCCTTGAGACCCGACTTGATGAAGAAATGCTGAGTTTTAAGAAGATGTTTTGGGAGGTGAATATGGTTGAAGCAGGGGAAGGCACAAGCAAAATGGACGTGCAATTTGTGGGACCTGGAATCATGTTGAACAATTAGGAAGCTACTCCTTTCCCTATCAGGAAGGAGTCTTGGTAGTTAGCTCAAAATTTCATCATTGCTTTCCCAAAAGTTGTTATTTTTATAGTTTTCCCATTTCCCTCATGAAAAGAAAGTCACCATGTATCCCGAACATTGTTCGCTCTTTTATCAATGAAATGCAGTTTTCCTTTTCTTCACTTTTGCCTTATTTTTCTTTATTTTTCCTTTTGTACAGTTTTGCATGTGTTGATTCTGATGCCATGTCATGCGTGAAGGATTCTAGACCCAGTTCTGACAATCACGTTGCTATACAAGAAATCGAGGAAGATAGTGAAATAGAATGTGAGGATGAGGAAGACCTGGAGGAAATAAGTAAGGACATGAAACAATACGAGGAAAAACCCAAACCGAATCTGAGTGATACGGAATCTGTAAATTTGGGGAGCGAAGATGATGTCCGAGAAACAAAGATTAGTGTGCATTTGGAGGCGCCCCTCAGGGATGAATTGATAAGGTTGTTACATGAATTTAAGGACATCTTTGCCTGGTCCTATGACGACATGCCCGGACTTAGCAGTGATTTGGTGGTACACAAGTTGCCTATCTATTCCGAATGCCGGCCGGTAAAGCAAAAGCTGAGGAAATTCAAAACGGACATTAGTGTGAAGATAAAAGAAGAGGTGAATAAGCAGTTTGAGGCAAAGGTCATAAGAGTTACCAAGTACCCCACCTGGTTGGCAAATGTTGTGCTGGTCCCGAAGAAAGATGGCAAAACCAGAGTGTGTGTAGACTATAGAGACCTCAACAAGGCCAGTCCGAAGGATGACTTCCCATTGCCAAACATCCACATATTGATCGACAATTGCGCCAAGCATGAAATTGGTTTGTTTGTGGATTGTTATGCCGGTTATCACCAGATCCTTATGGACGAAGAAGATGCTGAGAAAACTGCCTTCATTACACCTTGGGGAACGTACTGTTACAGAGTAATGCCGTTTGGATTGAAGAATGCCGGGGCAACTTACATGAGGGCAATGACCACAATGTTCCACGATATGATGCATCGAGAAATTGAAGTATATGTGGACGATGTTATCATAAAGTCCAGAAAACAACCTGATCATGTGAGAGATTTGAGGAAGTTTTTCAAAGACTCCGGAGGTACAATTTAAAGCTCAATCCGACAAAGTGCGCCTTTGGAGTACCTTCAGGGAAATTACTAGGGTTTATAGTGAGTCAGCGAGGTATTGAACTGGATCCATCAAAGATCAAGGCTATTCAAAGTCTACCTCCGCCGAAAAACAAGAAGGAGGTCATGAGCTTACTAGGAAGGTTGAATTACATTAGTCGGTTCATTGCTCAATTGACATCAACATGCGAGCCGATCTTCAAGTTGTTGAAGAAAGATGCAGCAGTTAAATGGACCGACGAGTGTCAGGAAGCCTTTGACAAGATCAAGGAATATTTGGCCAATCCTCCGGTGTTAGTTCCTCCGGAACCAGGGCGTCCTCTGATTTTGTATTTGACGGTGCTAGATAACTCTTTCGGTTGTGTACTGGGTCAACATGATGAGACAGGCAAGAAAGAACAAGCCATATATTACCTCAGCAAAAAGTTTACATCCTACGAGGTGAAGTATACCCAACTGGAAAGAACTTGTTGTGCATTGATTTGGGTAGCTCGGAAGCTAAAGCATTATTTGTCAGCATATACCACGTACTTGATATCACGACTGGATCCTCTCAAGTATATATTTCAGAAGCCCATGCCTACGGGAAGACTGGCCAAATGGCAGATTCTGCTCACAGAATTTGACATTGTCTATGTAACTCATACGGCAATGAAGGCGCAAGCTATTGCAGACCACTTAGCTGAGAATCCGGTCGATGATGAGTATGAACCATTAAAGACGTACTTTCCGGATGAAGAGGCAATGATTGTCGAGGAGATGGAGCAAGATGAGAGACCAAGATGGAAAATGTACTTTGACGGAGCCGTCAACAGCAAGGGTGTTGGTATCAGAGCGGTACTCATTTCAAGTACGGGTCAACACTATCCCGTTACAGCTCAGCTTCGATTTTTCTGTGCCAACAATATGGCCGAATATGAGGCGTGCATCTTGGGATTAAGGATGGCAATTGACATGGGTATTCAAGAGATTTTGGTCATGGGTGACTCGGATCTCTTGGTACACCAAATCCAAGGGGAATGGGAGACACGAGATTTGAAATTGATACCATATCGGTATTGTTTGCACGAGTTGTCTCAAAGATTCCGGTCTATAGAGTTCAAGCACATCCCAAGAATGCACAATGAGATTGCAGATGCTTTGGCCACATTGTCCTCTATGTTGCATCATCTCGACAAGACATATATAGATCCGCTCCAGATTCAAGTCCGTGATCAAAATGCTTATTGCTTCGCTGTGGAAGAAGAGTCAGATGGAGAGCCGTGGTATCATGATATTAGGGAATACCTGAAAGCTGGCAAATACCCAGAGCAAGCCACTGGAGACCAGAAGAGAGCCATCAGGCGTCTAGCCAATGGATTTTTCTTCAGTGGAGGAGTGGTATATAAAAGAACACCAGATCTGGGTTTATTGCGGTGTGTAGATGCGCAACAAGCGGATGAAATCATGATTGAAGTACATGCTGGAGTATGCGGACCCCACATGAGCGGATATGTATTAGCAAAGAAGATCTTGAGAGCTGGGTACTACTGGCTCACGATGGAGCGTGATTGTATCAGGTATGTAAAGAAATGCCATCAATGCCAGGTACATGGGGATCTGATCCACTCTCCGCCTTATGAGTTGCACACAATGTCAGCACCCTGGCCCTTTGTTGCTTGGGGCATGGATGTCATCGGCCCAATAGATCCGGCCGCTTCTAATGGGCACGGGTTTGTCCTGGTTGCAATTGATTATTTTACCAAGTGGGTTGAAGCTAAGACATTCAAGGCGGTGACGAAGAAAGCGGTAGTGGATTTTGTGCATGAGAATATCATATGCCGGTTTGGAATTCCCAAGGTGATTATCACGGACAATGGAGCCAATTTAAATAGTCATCTTATGGCGGAAGTTTGTGAAAGATTTAAGATTACACACCGCAATTCCACACCTTACAGGCCAAAGGCGAATGGTGCGGTAGAAGCGGCGAACAAGAATATCAAGAAGATTCTCCGAAAAATGGCGGAGGGATCCAGGCAATGGCATGAAAAGTTACCCTTTGCTCTCATGGGTTACCGCACGACGGTACGTACTTCTATCGGAACCATACCTTATACACTGGTGTACGGAACGGAGGCTGTTATACCCGCAGAAATAGAAATACCGTCATTGCGAATTATGGCCGAATCTGAGATAGATGACGATGAATGGGTAAAGGCCCGTTTGGAACAGTTGAGTTTGATTGATGAGAAAAGGTTGGCCGCAGTTTGTCATGGGCAATTGTATCAACGAAGAATGGCCAGAGCATATAATAAAAAGGTACGACCTCGAAAGTTTGAAGTCGGACAGCTTGTGTTGAGGCATATCTTACCGCATTGGGCCGAGGCAAAAGGCAAATTTGCGCCAAATTGGCAGGGACCGTTTGTGGTATCACGGGTGTTGTCCAATGGAGCATTGTATTTAACAGATGTTGAAGGAAAATGCGTAGAGACTGCTATCAATTCAGATGCGGTCAAAAGATACTATGTATGATTCCTTTTCAATTATATGTTCTGTATTTTGTTGTGATTTTGGAATTGAAATGACGAAGGCGTTTTATTCTCTATCCAAACACTTTATCCATTGATAATCCCTTTTGAGCCTTAATGAATGAATTCTTTCATATCCCTCTCTCGGAATCGCTTTAGCGCAACAAGATCGAAATCGCCAAAATGAAAAATGAAATGATGGAAAAATGAAATAAAAAAAAAGAAAAAAAAATTGAAAAAATGAAAAAAAAAATGAAAATGAATGAATGAAAGAAAAGAGAAAAAGACAAAGAAATTCGGGAAAAAGTCAAAAGGAATCCATCTAACTTATGAAGTTGGATGAACTACGTCTGACTTGATCCCGAAAGGGTACGTAGGCAGCCTCTCTGAGGTTCAGTCACAACAAAGGAAAAATCCAAAAATTCCCCACATATTGAAACTGGGGCAGAAGTTATGTTTAATAATTCCGAGAGTTGTAAATATTTTTAACCCTCGTGAAATTTTGAGCCTTTATATCTTTCTTTCTTAACCCACCCAAAAGCCACGTTACAGTCCAAAGAAAGACCTTCTGATCAATTTTGAAATGATAACAAATACAACGAAGGAGGAGCGAAGCATCGGATAATACCCGTGGTACAGAAAACAAAATACAAAAAGGAAAAATGGAAAAAATAAAAAAATGAGAGAGTCTCATCGGTGAAAACCTTAGCCGGCACTGTGAGGCGATTGTGAGGTTGAGAGAAATAAAATGAGAGAGTCTCATCAGTGAAAACCTTAATCGGCACTGTGAGATGATTGTGAGGTTGAGAGAATAAATGAGAGAGTCTTATTGATGAAAACCTTTCGAGGCACCGTAAGGCGATCGTGAGGACTATCAGAAAAGAGAAAAGGCAACAAAAAAGAGTATCGGTTTGGGTCGAAGGCAATTCAGAGTCAGAATAATGATTGGAACGAACTGGGTCAGAGTTTAAATACATGGCATGGTCAGCGGAATCAGCCAGCAAATACCCAGATAAGTTCTGTCATCTCTCCAAAACACCCTTACTTTTCTTTCATTTTCTGCATTTCATTGTTTACCTTTTGAGAGCTAACTACCGGCTCCTGATAACGGAAGCTGAAACAACACTGGATCAGAAAGGAAAGAAGATTTGGGAAGGGAATAAAGAAGCTTGGCAAACATGGCCAAAGAAAAAGAAAACAAAACAAAAATGGAGAAATGAGAAAATACAAAAAGAGTCTGCAAAGGACAAGAAGTCGAAAGTCATGCAACATGAGAAAGCAAAAACAAAGGAAGCAATAAGAAGTGGGGACGACAGATGCCAATTGCCAGCAGTTTACATCTAATAAATTTTGTTTCATGCAGGAACAAACTGTCACTAATCACTTTAAAGTGAATGTGACCGATGTGGAAAATTTAAAATACCAAAAAGAGAAAGTCTGCCGAATAAGTGGAGAAATTCACAGGCAAGAGATAAGTTGGTAAAAGAAAATACCAAAAGAGGAAGGTAACATCTTTTAAAATTTACTCCCCAGTCCTCAGGCTGCGGGAATATTTTCTGTATCACATTGCACGTTTAATTTCTGTTAGGTGCCCACCTTCTAATACGGGAATATTTTTCTGCGTTTGCATTGCACGTTTAAATTACGTTAGGTGCCCACCTTCTAATACGGGAATATTTTCTGCATTTGCATTGCATGTGTAGATGCCAGTTGCCAGCAGTTTATATCTAATAAATTTTGTTTCATGCAGGAACAAATTGTCACTAATCACTTTAAAGTGAATGTGACCAATGTGGAAAATTTAAAATACCAAAAAGAGAAAGTCTGCCGAATAAGTGGAGAAATTCACAAGCAAGAGATAAGTTGGTAAAAAGAAAATACCAAAAAGAGGAAGGTAACATCTTTTAAAATCCACTCTCCAGTCCTCAGGCTGAGGGAATATTTTTCTGCATTCGCATTGCACATTTAAATTCTGTTAGGTGCCCACCTTCTAATACGGGAATATTTTGTGCATCGCATTGCACGTTTAATTTTAGTTAGGTGCCCACCTTCTAATACGGGAATATTTTTTGCATTCGCATTGCACGTTTAAATTCTGTTAGGTGCCCACCTTCAAATACGGGAATATTTTTCTGCATCGCATTGCATGTTTAATTACTGTTAGGTGCCCACCTTCTAATACGGGAATACTTTTCTACATTCGCATTGCATGTTTAAATTCTGTTAGGTGCCCACCTTCAAATACGGGAATATTTTTTCTGCATTCGCATTGCACGTTTAATTTCTGCTAGGCGCCCACCTTCAAATACGGAAATATTTTCTGCATCGCATTGCACGTTTAAATACTGTTAGGTACCCACCTTCTAATACGGGAATACTTTTCTGCATTCGCATTGCACGTTTAATTTCTGTTAGGTGCCCACCTTCAAATACGGGAATATTTTCTGCATTCGCATTGCACGTTTAAATTCTGTTAAGGCGCCCACCTTCAAATACGGGAATATTTTCTGCATTCGCATTGCACGTTTAAATTCTGTTAGGTGCCCACCTTCAAATACAAGAATATTTTCTGCATCGCATTGCACGTTTAAATTATGTTAGGTGCCCACCTTCTAATACGGGAATACTTTTCTGCATTCGCACTGCACGTTTAAATTCTGTTAGGTGCCCACCTTCTAATACGGAAATACTTTTCTGCACATCATGGTTTATATAGTTAAAAGCCCACACTGGGGCAGAAAAAGAAAAAAAAGGGGTAGTTTGTTGTTTTGTTTTAAGCAGGTCCAACTCGAGATCAAGAAAAACAAAGAAAATCAACAAAAAGAGAGTCAACAAGAAAAGAAAATCAACAAAAAAGAGAGTCAGCATCAAAGAAAATCAACAAAAAAAGGAAGAAAATAAATAAAAAAGAGAGTCGGCATCACAGAAAATCAAAAAAAGAGAGTAGGATCATAGCTTAGAATAGCTTCTTCATTTTACATTTTCCCCCGGTGTAATAAGGAGTAAGTCGACAAGTCTCAACAGTGTCAATGCAACAGTGAGTCTGGTAGTTTTAAACTGCCAGACCTTCCCGAACTACACTGACCTGATTCCTGTTTAGCCCAGGATATGTAGGCAACCTCTAAAGGAGGGTGCGGTCAAAAGGTTTTCAAAAATGCTTTCACGGAATGTGCCAATGTGCAAAAATCTCTCATTACTGCTCACTTGTCTTTGCACTGAAACTCTTCGTGTTCCCGAGCAAAGAGGGGCAGCTGTGAGCACATGATTTTTGCACTAAGTAATTAATTCCAAAATTAAAATAAATATATTTTTGAGTGCAATTACTTGATTTGTTTGGAATTGGCTATACTTTTGTGATTGAACAAGTAGAAATTAGAAGAAAAATCAAAATAGGCTAGGTAATTAATTTGCTAGGTTAATTAGTTAGATTTTAAGAAGATTAACAAAAAATAGTGTTAAGTAGTAGAAATTAAAAAAAAATAGCAAACAAAATTGCAAAAAATACTAGAAAATTAGAGTAAATAGAAATTAGGTTTTATAATTTTCCATAAAAGAAAAGAAAAAAAAAAGTATAAAAGAAAATACATAAAAAATAAATAATGCCAGAAAATACAAAAATAGATATATATAGGTATAATAAATTGGGCTAATGGAGATCCAATTGAGAGGCCCAGTGCTTTGGCCCAGTGAATTGGCCCGCCTGGTCCTTTAATTGTTTTTGATCTCGGTCGTTCATACGAGATGATCCAACGGTGGAGATAATTGGGCGAATTATTGGTTAATTAAAATAAATTGGATTTAATCTGAGCCGTCTATTTCAGATGATCTAAGGGCAAGGCATTTAGTCTCTTTAACCCTCCAAACGACGCCGTTTTAGTAACGGTGATGAGAACCGTTGATCTCCATCAAACGGACGGCCAAGATTACCTCAATCCCCACGGCTATATAAAGCTTTTGTCCGAATTTTGGCCATTTCTCACTCGTTTCAAACCCTAGCCGCCCTTGATTCTCTCTACTTCATCTTCATCGTCTTCATCCGGAGAACCTTAAACGACCATGGCGGCCACCATTCCTTACGGTGGTCGCCGGCCACTCTTTACCTCTCCCCTCTTCTTCTCTCTTCTTCTTCACCATAAACACCCAGAGACCCCAAAAACAACCCTTCTCCAGAAATCCTGGTCACCGGAATCTTCGCCGGTGACCGCTCAAACAACGAGAACCACCTCCAAACCAACGCCATTCCATCCCTCTCCACCTGATCTATCACCCTACCCTACTGGCTCCCCTCGAATCATCTTCAATCGCCTCGAATATCCGAAAAAAGGTCGTCGGAACCTTAACTCCGGCGACCCAAAAATCAAACTTTCCCAAGATCTCATCTTTACCCCTTCTGAACACTCCTCCTCCAAACCAAAATCTCAAAAGACTTCACCTTGAAATCTAACAAGAAATACCAGAGGAAAAATTGAAAAAAAGGAGATATGAAAGAACAAAGAAAAAAGAAAGCAGAAGAGGAGAGTAGAGTCCGTGAGTGAATAAGAGAGAAAAGGAATAGGAAGCTCAGGGGACCGGCCCTGCGAGCTAAGTGCCATGTCCCTTACCTGCTTTCCTTTTCTTTATTTGTGTTTGTTCTTTGTCGAGTTGTTTCTACTTGATTTGTTATTTTCTATTTTTGCATGCTTTTAGATGTTTTCTTTGATTTTTGTTTCCACATGTTAGTTTAAGATTTATTCTCGTTGATCTTCTGTTGCTTGTTTTATTTATCCCTTTGTTTCAACATGCCTCACATATCCTTGTCCGTTAACCTATTTCCTTTTCATTTTTTTCCTTTAACTTGTGCTTCTGAGCATGTTAGTGCTAAGGTTCTTTGTCTTGTTTATTCTCATGCTCATCTTGTTTTGTTGTGTTCTGTTTCTCTGAGTTCAAATATCTATCTTTGATTCACCCTTTTCTCTTCATCTACTTAGTGTGACTGTGCTTTTCTTCTATTTCTTTTCATGATTAGCTTAGTTATCCCTCATTAGGGTTTCTTCTATTAGCTCTTAATGTCCTTACTGTTTTAGCTCCAATACATGATTTGGCTCGATTCTAGGGTCATTAGTTGGTTATCATGTTTGCTTCTCTTTATGTCATTTTCACATGATAGGGTTAGGTTCCTTCTTCATTGTCTCTCCTCATTCATCTTTTCTTCACTCTCATATCATTCATGTTTCTCATCTTCATCTTCACATACATACATCAAGCTAGGTTTAGTGTCTGAGAGTGAGTCCAGATTGCCATGCTGGTGTTATGTGGTTAAAACCCATTGTTTTTATGTCTGATATAAGCCTTAGTCATCTCTTGTTGACTGTTATGAAAGCTAGCCTTTACTATGCCTATATTCATGAACTCTAAGTAGGCTTTGGGTTTTCCAGTGAATCACTCAACATGGAATTGATTGTAACTCATGCCTGCTTAATGTTTAATTGACACTTTGTTACTCGAAATTGAGTTTGTAAATCTGATTAATTAAAATTCAACATTATCCAACTTCTTTTCTGAGTTTTGATTAGTTGATAAACATATTTGGTTTCATGTGTTTATGTGTGCAATTGCATGTTGAAATGGCTAAGTTTGCAATAGTTTGATGTTAAGTATGAACATTGTTAATGTTTATTATGCTTAGGAGAATTGGTTATAGCTGCTAGTATTAGGATCCTTAGAGTGGCTAGTTTTTAAATAGGATAAAACTGAAATTCATAAAAAAATAGGCAATCAGTTAAATAATTGGCTTAAGAATGGCTAACCCTGCAAAGGGTTGACCTATTATATAAAGCCCTAACACACAGTCCACTTTTAAAGTGTGCAGACTAGCCCAGGCTCTCTTTAAAGCCCTGAGCATAAAATGGCCAAACCTGCAAATGGTTTTGGGCCCAAATGTTCAGTGATTGGCTTTAACAGCCAAAGCTAAGTCTCAACTTGAGACTGGCTAAGTTTTAAATAGTATAAACGTAACAATAAAGCAGGCTAGTCCTGCAATTAGCTTAAAAATGAAGTCAAAGTCTTTAATTAACTGAAATAGATCCAGAAATGGTTAAAATTGAAATAGTCCCTTAAAATAAATCTGGCCAGCCCTTAAATACTAATGCCAGGGTTGGCTATTAGTTAAATAAGTTCAAAGGATGCTGAAATTTAACCTAGGTAAGCTAGTAAATAAGCAGTGCCCTTAGGGGGCACAATTGGGAATTAAAAGGTGAAATAGTAAATAGTGAGAACCTAAGAGGGTAAGGGAGTCCTTTATACCTCTGATTTCTGCAATTTTGCAGAGATTCAAGGGTATAATGGTCTCCCTAAAAAGGGAAATCTGTAAAAATCTCAAACCCTTAGGGATACATTGGTAAAAACCTACTAAAAGGAATCTTTAGAACCTTCCAGCACATGCTGGAAGGGTTTTGATAACTAATTTAGGGACTAAAGTGTAGATTTTATAGTTTTAGGGGGGGGGGGGGAGAAGTGGGATTAATCCCATACTTTCTCCCCAAGTCATCAACCCTTAGCTTCTACTATAAATACACCTAAACAAGGACTGAAAAGGGGGTTCGAATTTGGAAAAAATCTGAAATAAAATTAAGCTAAAATTCATACAAAGTTTGAGATAAAAATAGCAATAGAACAGTAGTGTTTTCCTGGTATTTGTGGAGCGGGCATTTGGGTGAACTTCTTCTGGTTTCCTGGTTTTGTTTTGCTTCAATCATCTGGGTTTCTATTTGCTGTTGGTTTTGCTGTTGCTGTGATTTCATCTCACTGTTGCATTCATCTCTCTGTTGCATTGCTGATTGGGTCCTGTTGCTTATTGCTTATCCCCCTAGACTCATTGGCTTTTCTACTTGTTGATCCAGGTACCCTTCTGATCAATTGAAGCTGTAATCGATTTGTTGATAGATAAATGGAGATCCAGTTTGATTATGTGCTGTTGTGTGGATTGTAATTTAATAGTGTTGGTTGGACTTATAAATTGATTATCATAGTAGTCTGTAGTAGTAGGAAGTACAATAAACACAAGAGATGTAATAATGGTAGTATAGTAGTAGTGTAATGGTAGTATAGATCACCCATCACTTAGTTAAATAGGAATACCATTAAAACCAGAGTTAATCAACTCACTTGCATGCATTAATAATAATAAGCTCACTTAGTTAACTTGTTTCGTTAACCAATTTCAAAGTTTGAATAAGTTTGAAAAGATGAGAAGTAAAATTGGCTATAATGATGTTAAAACAGGTTTTAGGAACATCAAGTAAGTTCGATTCATATCTGTGTTAGTAGTATATCACGACTATAAATCAGTATGTAAAAGCAAGTAAGTTCTAAAAGAGAATAATGATTAGAGAAGCATGATAGTCCATCTGCAACTGGGTAATGTGACACCAATATAGAAGCAAGCGGTAAAAAATCTAGTGATAAAATCCAATGTAAATTTCGCAGTTATTTAGTATAGTAATATCGGTACTTGCTAGTAAGCTTATAGATTATACTTCACATAGCTAAATTATTCATCACTGATTTCTAGTTAAAAACTTATTTGTTAATATGTTAGCTTACAAAAATAGAGATAAAAATAATCATTTAGTTTAATTCTCTCATTAGTTATCTGTTAATATAGAATTAATATTAGTCCTCTCTTACAGCTTCAAAAGCTTTCAACTAGTAAATAGCTAAAAAATGATCATTGAATTCGTTAGTATAGGTCCAGATCAGAGACAGTAAGTGTATTAAGCTTTTGTATATTTTGTATAATTCAGAGTTAGCATTGATATTTTTGTACAATTATTTCGCCTTTTAATTAATAAAAGAGTATGTTAAATGATGTTCTTCTACGTTTGATTATTATGAGTTCATGGTTTATGTTTGTCTTTAGTATTTTCGTCTAATTTGGGCCTAACTCTCAATTTGGGCCCAAAACATAATATAGCATTGACTGGTTTGGCAAAAAATGGAAACCCGGTAACGGCTTGGGCCTTTAAGGCCTGGGCAGATTGAAAATTTGGCAAGGAAAACAGAAGAGAAGACTAGGCCCAATCAATAATATAAATTCGACGGGTTTGGAGTGTTTAATGATACAAAATCGGCTAAGGCAAAAACAATATAGCAAATGTAGTACACGCAAAAATAGGATTGGACTTTAATAAATAATCGGGACGAGCCTTGCCCGACTTAAAATAAGCGGGGCCCCCATTTAGTAATGGTTTAACATAATTAGACTCGGGAAGACTATATAGCTAATTCCATAGTCTTACCCAAAACAATTAAAAGCCTATAGAATAACTTAAGGCACGATTTTAATATACCTTCCTATGAACGAGTGTGCACTTGGTGCGACTCAAATCCAAATCTCGGTAAAGCTGAAATACACCAAAAGTCATAGGCGTACTGGTTGCGGTATGACTCGAGGTGTGTTTTCGCGATATCGCAAATTCCTAAAAAATAATATTTAACGTAAAAGCACATTATGTTGTTAAAACCTATAATTGAGTCAAACAAAAGTCGGGAACGACAGTGGAGCGACCGTGCTAAAACCACGGAATCCGGGAATGCCCTAACACCTTCTCCCGGGTTAACAGAGTTCCTTATTCGGACCTCTGCTTCGCAGACATTTATAAGAGTCAAAATTCCTCGGATTCGGGATTAACCGGTGACTTGGGACACCATTGTCATTCCCAAGTGGCGACTATGATTAATCTCTAATAAAATCCCGAACCGATTGTCCTTTAATTGGAAAAACTCCTTCCCTTATGTTATTACATCCGTTTCGGGTATTTAAACGTCGGGGTATACCCTACGAGTGTATTTATACGCTTTTAAGTGTTGGGGTAATAAAAGGTTCGTTTTCTCGTTGTATACGTTGAAAATATGCAAAAAATAAAGGTGCATGTTCTTTTCCGATATTGTTCTTCTCATTAATATTCTGGATCGTTTCTCATTTGATTTAGTTTCGTATGATTCATATTATTTTTTGTAAATATATGATTCTGTTGAACATGCAATTTCACAGTTAATGGTGGTCTTGTAGTGTCGAAATTAGCTAATGAAAATAACTAATCCTTCACATGCTCGTCAACTAGTTATGCTTCCGTTGTTTATGTAGTTGCTCGCCGTAGTCTTGAATTTGCTCACTTAGTTATCTACTCGTATGTTTACTCGAATTGGTTATAGTTGAGCATGATTTCGTCACATTATCGAAATTGGTTCCTTATTCCTCAACCGAACGGCGGAATTAGATTAAAGGAATCGGGGGGGTGTATTTCATGTGACCCGACTCTAATTTTGAACAAGGTTAAATAAAGCACGTCATGGACCACGGGTGCATTTCATGTAGCGTGGTTTGCAACATGTTCTAAATAATCTCGAATCAATTCTTAAATGAATATAGCGGAATGTAGTTCTCTTTTAAATTAGAATTAGAGGTGTGCCTCGCCTAACAAAATTATACAAATCGCGGGGCCCTCATAAATATATATATATATATATATATATATATATAAATATTTAGACTTCTATATATATATAAATATTTAGACTTCGGGATCGACCGTATAGCGAATTTTACGGTGTTCTCCTAGATAATAAATGCGTAGTTGCTTTAATCGCGTATTCTAATACTACCTTCTCAAATACGGGTGCACATTTATGTGACCCAAATCTAAATCTCAACGAAGTCGAAACGTGTCAAAAGTCACGGGTGCACTGGTGCAACGTGGTTCGAGATACGTTTCCACTGCATTGTAATTCATTTAAAACAATAAACAATAAAAGGGTAATGAGCCCTTAAACAATAAGTGAGACGAGCCTCGCTAAAATAACACGCGAATTGCGGGGCCCTCAATAGATAATTTTTATAAAGATGCTTAGATTCCGGGATGTGCCGTTTAGCGGATTTCACGGCATTCCCAAAACAATAACGCGTTAGTATCTTTAGGCGCGTATTTAATAATGCTATCTCCTTAAACCCGGGTGCACATTTATGTGACCCAAATCCAAATCTCAACGGAGTCGAAATGTGTTGACAACCACGGGTGCACTGGTGCGACGTGGTTCGAGATACATTTTCACAATGTTGCAATTCTTTGTAAAAATAATAATAATAATAATAATAATAATAATAATAATAATAATAATAATAATAATAATTTTATAATAATAATATCATAAGAGGTTAAAAATTAAAATTTATATATAAGTTAAGGCATATTATAAAATCATATAAAGAAGCCAAATATGACAGTTGAGCGACCGTGCTAGAACCACGGAACTCGGGAATGCCTAACACCTTCTCCCGGGTTAACAGAATTCCTTATCCGGATTTCTGGTACACAGACTGTAATACTGAGTCATAAATTTCCTCGGTTCGGGATTAAACCGGTGACTTGGGACACCATTATTTTTCCAAGTGGCGACTCTGAATTAATTAAATAAATCCCGTTTCGATTGTCCTTTAATTGGAAAAACTCCCTCGCGCTCCCGCGGGTGCGTAAAAAGGAGGTGTGACACCATTACTAGCTCTTCAGACTAGTTAATTGAAGCAATGGCTTTTCCCTTGTAGTTCTTGCCTTTAAGGTTGTCATCACCCTGCATACTGTACCATGAGAATGGTTCCTTTGCTTTAACTTTGACATCAATTTTTTGCTTCTCTACATATAAGTCCTTCAGGTACATAGTTAAGAAGCTGGGGAATGGGTAGCTTATGTCACCTTCACTCACTACCTATGTAACAACCCGAGAAATCATATTCCCAACATTAATCAGGTACCCCACCATAATTGATTCTACCAATATAGCCCGATGAAGAGGGAGTGAGTTATCGTGGATAGTGGGGTCTAGTCTACTGCACACAAATGTCTCCCACCCCTAGCCTCAAAATTTAAACTTCTCTTTAAGATCTTTGCTCCCGCATTCAACCAATCATGTATTGAGTAAGTGTCGAGCCTAACCTCGACGAAGTAGTGATGAGTCTAGGACATAACATAACATTCAGTTAAACAATATCTAACATAATAATAGTAATAACAACTAATCAGAAAGTAACCGGGAGGGGCAACAATCTATGGGGGTACCAACATAAGAAAATACATAAATAACGGAATGAAACAATAAAGGCCCTAGAACCGTATCAACAAGAAATAACAACAAATAGACAATGAATGCACGGCAATACCCTTTGTGCTTTTGCTCTCAATCCTCACCATGCAACCAATAATGAAAATGTGCACAACATCACTGTTTGTGCTTTATCGCTCTTTCTCACCATACGAATATTAGAAATGTTCACGGCATCATTCTTCGTGCTTTATCTCTCTTCCTCACCATATGCATCAATATCAATATAAATGTGCATGGCATCACCCTTCGTGCTTTAGCACTCTTTCATTACCATATGCATAAGTATGAATGTGCATGGAATCAACCTTCGTGCTTTATCACTCTTTCCTCACCAAAACGGTGGTAACAACAACATCCCGACAAGGGAATCAACAATAAGAATAAACACATCCCGGCAAAGGAATCAACAATAAAAATAAGTACATCCCAACAAGGGAATCACCTATAACCAATCTTGTTCTAACAATTAACTTCACAAAATGAACCTCAAGCAGATCCAATGCTCAACAATGGACTGATACCAAGAAAATGAAAATAAGTCTTACTCAACATGGAAAAATCATCAATTTATGCATTGATAATACTTAATAAGAATCACAATGATCACAATATAAGACTCACGGGCATGCTTGAAACCAACGTATAGATACTTGTTACCATACTAGTTAGCACATCTATACATCGTATACAAAACTAGCACATAGCAAATAAGACACAAAACATATCAAGCTAAGGATAGACCAAACACTTACCTCGAATCAACGGCCACAAATCAAGCCTCAATTATCGCTTTCCCTCTAGATTTCATCTCCAATTCACTTGTATCTAGTCATAATTAGTTTAATAACATCAATAAATGCTAAAGAACTCTGCCCAATGCTTAATTATAGTATTCCCAACATGTTCCCCAAACACCCAAAAATCGACCACGGGACCGCTTGGTCAGAAACCAAGTTGGGACCAAAATCCGATTACCCATTCACCCCCGAGCCCGGATATACAATTGATTTTGTAACCGAACTCAATTGAGGTCCAAAACTCAAATTTTGAAACTCTTAATTTTCACCCAAAACACCCAAATTCCCATGAAAAATCCTAGATTTTATGATGAAATCTTGTAAAAATAAGAAGCAGATGGAAAGAAATGTGTTAAAAGTTGTTTACCTATGATTTGGGAAGAACCTTTCTTTGAAAAATTGCTTAAGAGAGCTTAAGGTTTGAGAGAATTTGAATAATGAAGAAAATCCCGTCTAAGTTAGAATTTTACACAGATGCAGTTATCGCATTTTCAATGAGATGTTCGCAAATGCGGTCAAGGCTTCACAAATCAAAGGTAGGATTGCCCTGCTCTCTTCACAAAATGCAAACAATGTTCGTAATTGCGACTATTTTGGATGTCGCATTTGCGACGATGAACTTCCCATTTGCGAAAGTCCCCTGCCCAGCCCAGTCTTCGCAATTGTGATGGTCCTTCGCAATTGTGGGCTTGCATTTGCGAGCCAAGATTTGCAATTGTGAAGCCTGCAGACCTGCAACACACCAGTAGTTTTTCTTAAGTTCAAAACACTCTATGACTTATCCAAAACTCACTCGAGTCCTCAGGGATCCAAACTAAGCATGGATGCAAGTCCAAAAATATCGTACGGACTTGCTTGTGCGATCAAATCATCAAATTAGCATCAACAACTATGAATTTATCCCAAAAATAAATGAAATTCTCAAGAATACCTAGAGTTACTATTTCCACAATCGAGGGTCAGATTTATAGCAAATTCTGTTTCGTACCAAATTTTACATATTAGACTTAAACATAATTTTAGACTTGTACTGGGCTCCGAAACTAACATATCGGCCCGATACCATCATATTCAAACATTATTCAATTTCTAAACTTCTTACATTTTTCAGTTAAATGATTTTCTTCAAAAATTTATTTCTCGGGCTAGTGACCTCGAAATTTAATTTCGGGAAATACGCCCAAGTTCATATTTTCCTACAGATCCTCCGGGACAGTCAAATCATGAGTCTAGGTTAGTTTAGCCAGAGTGTTGACCGAAGTCGTCTTAAATTCAAATTTAAAGTCAAAGTTGGCATTTTTCTCAAATTTTCACATAAGGGCTTTTCGGAAGTGCGCTCGAATCGCGCATGCAAATCGAGGAGAAGGAAAATAAGGTCTTAAAGGCATCGGAACCTTGAATTGGATTTTAAATCACGAGATGACCTTTTGGGTTATTATTGTATTCGAATAGATTGTTTAACTTTGCATCTTATTGAAATCTAGGGTTTAGGTCTTGTTTATTTGAATTGAATTGAATACACATGGTGTAAGTTGAATGTCTAAGTTTGTATTGTCTTAAGTAGTTTAGTTAGAATTGAATTACTAACTTTGAATCGAATTGTGTTTTTATGATTTGTTCTTGTGAATTGAGCTTTCGGACGAGGATGCTGAAATAATATGGTTGGACATTGTTGGTGGCCCAAAATAGGGGAAGGTATACGAGTTTCTTACAAAATAATTCCATTATCGTAGGTCTGAAATGCAAATAATAGGGACTTTCGTATAGGGCGAGAAACTTAATAGGGAGAGCCTCTCGGCTATGGGGGATACATGTCAAAGCTTACATCTGAGATAGAAGCAACCAAGGAAAGAGAAAGGCTTAGAGATTCTCAATTCCTTAATTTGCAAGCTTAGATCAGAACTTTCTTTTCTCCAGGAGCTTTTCCGTTGCCCCGGCCTCGTGAGCAATCCCCAGAGGTTAGAATTCCACGTGATCGTTCATCTCGTTCTCCTCGTGGTTGTTCCTTCTGTCCTCTACGCGATCGTTCTTCTCGTCCTCCATAAGGCTGTTCTTTATACCGTCTTGTAGATGAAAGTTCATCAGATGGTGATGATGTTGTAAAAACACTTCTTGACCAATACTTTGAAGTAGATTAATAGAACTAGTTTTGAATTAGATTGAATTATTTTGAATTTGTTGTAATTAGTTTTTGCTTAGTTTTGGATTGTGATGTTCTATTGAACTTTAATTTGTTAATTTTAAAGTATTAATTGGATGTTTGATAGTTGTGAATATTTGATCGGATTTGTGGTGAATTTGTGATTATTATATATGAATTGGGGGTATTGTAATGCTATTTTATTTAGCAGGCGGTGTAGCTACCAAAACAAGAATTTTCCGTCAAAATTAAAACTAGAAAACTGACCAATTTTGGCCAGCAAATAATAAAATTAAATAAAATTGCACATTATCGACCAATATTGGTTGGTTAATGTACAATGAATGCCCTGAATTCAACATTACCGACCAAGTTTGGTCGATCTTTTGCGTGCACTATCCAGTTTACCGACCAAAATTGGTCGATATTTTTAAATTTTAATTATTTGAAAAAATAATTTTTCAGTACCGGCCAAAGTTGGTCGATTTTTAAATTTTAATAATTTATAAAACAAGTAAATTTACCAATACCAACCAAAGTTGGTCGGTAGGAAAAATTAATAAATTTAATACACCGACCAAGTTTGGTCGTAAAATTAAATTATTAAAATACTATTCCAATCAATTTTGATCGGTAAGTCAATTACATTGTCAGATGGTCGTATAGAGCATACCAATTAATATTAGTTGGTAATTTTCGACCAATTTTGGTCACTGGATGGCTATTGGCTTCTATCGATCAACTTTGGTCGGGTTTTTTGGACCAATTTGCCCGAATTTCTAGTAGGGTAAGAGAAGTAGATGAGTTGTTCTTCTGAATTTTTATATTGTTCCGACTATTTGAAAAAGTGAAATTGCCTTACAGAGGGATAGAGAGAAAACTAAAAATACAAAAGACACGAAAAATAATCCCTTTGATATTCATCTCATTTTGCCTTATTCAAGTAAAATTAAATAAAGGCAACGCGAGTTATTGGATGTGGGAATACGGCATTGATTGAAAGAGGGATTCGCATGATATTATAACCAAATCAAGGCAGGCAAGATAATATATAACAAATGCTGATACATTTCTTTGAACCATCACTTCTAATATATGGTTTACAAAACCAATAAGGCAAGAGATCGTCTTCACCCCCACCGTATGATTTTGTGATCAATGAAATGAAATACAAATTATATTAATAAATAATAAAAATAAGCAATTTTTGTGCTAAGATAACAAAAAAAAATTAAAAGTTAAAAGTTAGAATTTTAAATTTATAGCTTAAAACTATTTTGACTTAAAAATCATTTAAAAATAAATTATTTTAAGCACTTATTTTAAGCTAAGATAACAAAAAAAAAAAATTAAAAGTTAAAAATTTGAATTTTAAATTTATAGCTTAAAACTATTTTGACTTAAAAATCATTTAAAAAAAAGTATTTTAAGCACTTATTTTAAGCTAAAATAACAAAAACAAATTAAAAGTTAAAAGTTAGAATTTTAAATTTATAGCTTAAAACTATTTTGACTTAAAAATCATTTAAAAAAAAGTATTTTAAGCACTTATTTTAAGCTAAAATAACAAAAACAAATTAAAAGTTAAAAGTTAGAATTTTAAATTTATAGCTTAAAACTATTTTTTAAAAATGATTTTTAAGTCAAAATAGTTTTAAGCTATAAATTTGAAATTCTAACTTTTAACTTTTAATTTGTTTTTGTTATTTTAGCTTAAAATAAGTGCTTAAAATATTTTTTTATTTTATCCAAACACTACAAAATGATTTATAACTTATTTTGACTCAAAAATACTTAAAACAAGCCAATTCAAATGGACTCTAAATAATTTATATTATCTATTTATTAAATCATGTGCTATTCAAAGTTCGTTAACTAAAACTATTTAAAATTTGCACACTTAAAGTTCATTTGAAGAGTAAAGCGTTTATAAAAAAAGAAGCAAGCCAACTGAAAATGGATGGAGTAATTCACTCATTGGATAATCACTTTCTATTGTTATGCACAAGATCCCTGAATTGTTGAGAGCAAATAATGCTTTGGGGAGGTAATCATTTTCTATTATTATGCACAAGATCCCTGATTAAGAAGAAACAAATAAAAGAGAAGAGGATACAACGCCAGTTTTTTTTTTGGCGTTGAATCAACGCCAGATTTTCTGGCATTGTATATATAATGATTACTTTTATTTTTTTACACTTATTTATGTCTTTTGAGTCCAAAAATAACTTATTTAGGTTCCGGACTCCCGTCTATTCTCCCAAAAATCTACTCTTATTGTCACAAAAAGAATTGCCACTTTGCATGGAAGAGGTATTTACTTGCAATGTTTTAAAAGGGAAGACATTTTACATCTCACGAGACAAGGCGTAAGCCATGAGACATGGGGTGTAAATCCCGCGGATCTTTAAATTTACTAATTTCAAGAATTTTAAGATAGTATAAAATAAAAATAATTATAAAAATTACATCAAAATTACAAAATTATAATAAATAATTAATTAAAAATATTTATAAATTATAATTCGACTATGAATAATACGAAAAGTATGACATATATCATAATATACAAATTAGCGGCAATATCGTTACAACTCAACCATCAAAAGTAATGTATTCGTGGAATCTTATATGTATCTCTTAAACAGTGATAAATCTTGAAAGAATTTCAATATTATTAGTTGATATTTTACTTAAAATACTCCTTTTATTTAATATGCTTTCCATTTGAAAGAGAACTTATATAAAAATATAATTCACAATTTAAATATGATTCTCTAGCATCATTTATTTTTAAGTTTCAACAAGTTAATAAATTGACACATAATTCATCATATCATATCATGATAACTAATTATTTGTAAATAGTTACTATCTAATATTGATATATTAAATTAAATAAGTATTGTATCTTGTAAAAGTCAAAAAATAAAAAATTATTTTAAAATTTTAAGGACTATTATATAGTAAAGACATAACAAAAATTAATAAATATTTTTGAAATGAAAGATTTATTTCAAATTTACTATCACAGTAGTCTTAGTGGATAATGTGCAATAATTTTTATTTTAATTATATCATAAAATACTCTAAATCGAATAATTTATGATTAAGAAAAAAGTAATTTTGAACAGTTAACGATTTGTTAAGAAAATTTGAGGATTTATAAGGTTAGTTACGTACAATTACATAAAGTTCTATTAGGTGAGTCCAATGCCCTAAGCGTTGGGCATATCCGGAACGTAAATATCATAGAACTAAGCTATCATACATAAACCCAAAAACGTTATACGAGTGTTCCGCCCCAGGACGACTGCCTTTTAAAACACAGTTTACTTGGGGCCAAAAAATCTATGATACTAGAGAAAAGAAAACAAATTAACCATAATATTCAATTGCAGTGGGCAGAATCATTTTATCTGGTGCAAGCAGCAAGACAAGGGTTAGAACCACTCGCTGATCTACACGTGTCATAAAGAAAGTTTCTGATGACATGGAACAAGGCACATGCTGACGCAGAAATCTGAACACTGCGGATAAGCCGACTCATCATATCATAATCATCCTAAAAAATGACTCCTGACACATCATTCATGGTGAAAAACAGCTCCACGTGTACATGAAAAAGATGACAAATTCTTTTTAAAATAATTCTGACCTTGACTTTTGCTGTGAACTAGGAAACCGAATCAATTTTGACAAGTTGTAATATGCTATCCCTGTGTGTTTGGATAAACTTAGAGTCACGTCAATAACCAGTTAGGGGCAACAAATTCCCAATTTGGAAATCTAAGGGTTGAAAACTTTTATAGCCACATCCTCCCCTAAATTTTCAAACATTATTTGGCACCTTCTGTTTTAGCATCATATCCACGGAACCCGGCACAATGCTAACAGAATTCAAATGGTAAAAACTTACATTTAGGTGCATACTCATATCATAATCATACGATGGACAAATCAACCCGTCAGTAGAGTTGTCAATATGGGCTGAGCTGGGCTAGCTCACTATTTTGATGGACCTTATAATGATGAACACACCCTAGTCTTATGTGGACCGTGGGCCTCCACGGGCCGCCCCATCATTTTTTAAAATATAATTTTATATTTTTTTTTAAAGTTCTAACCTAATAAAAGATAATTATTTTAAAGTTAAAAATTCGCAAAACTTAATAACTTTTTTTATTGATCCAATATATCACAATAAATACTAACAAAAAGTAAAAGACATGACTATACTGAAAAGTCAAAACTTAAAACAAACTATTCAAGAGAACGTTCATGATACTTATGAGATATCTAACACATCATTTTTATCAAACACATTTGAATCCGCTTGTGACAAAGTTGTCTTTAATATCTTCACTTTCATCTACAATGCATATGCAACATTAATTAGCTAAATATTAAAAATATTAAATTCTAAAAATTAATAATATTAAATTCATACAAAAAAAATATTACCAATTTGAGTTCGAAAAAATCTGTGCAGCCAATTTCAAGTAGTAACATGTGTTTGGACATTTTCATAATATATGCAACTTCTGTACTTTGAAAAAATACCCCACCAATGCTAAATATTAATTCCGATGGTATGATGGCAATAACAATGCTAAGTACATCATCATTGAATTGAAAGAACGGGATATTTTCTAGAATGATCCTTCCAATACATGACAACATCACCTCTTAAAACTTCTCAAGATCAAGTTTTAGTTCCTCTTAGTAAAGATCAAATTCTGACTTTCCATCTCTAAAGCAATATACTTTTTATTTTTTTATATATTTTAAATAAATATTTTATTAGGCCCACGGGCCGGTCCGACCAAGCCTCAGTCAAGCCTCACAGGCCACGAACTTACTCGGGCCGGGCTTAAAAGACTTAATTTTTAAACGGACTTAAAAAATTCTAGCCCAACCCTGCTAAATCACGGGCTAGGCTAGGCTGGCGCAACGGGCCAAGGCCATATTGACGGCTCTACCAGTCAGCCTGAAATACTAACTGCAATCACAACGGTCTCATGTTTTTACAGAACAATAACATAGTAATATCTTTCCGCGGAACTAGACGAAGAGTAAAAAATTTTTTTTAAAAAAGGGCATCATGAACTGGGTACTCTGTTTGTTCACGGAAAAGTGGTCATCAGCACATAAAATTAACACTTGGCCACACAAGAATCTGTCGACTTTAGTGATCTTGTGACATAGTCAGCTGGACCATAACATTTGGTGGATCCCATTATGAAGTACCTGGTCGGAAGTTTATGAAAAAGTTCATGACATCACTCTTTTCTGACCCTCTAAAACGTGCAAAGATATGACAACCATAAACTAATGTGAATGGAAAAAGTAAATGTCCATGTGCCATACGTTTTGCAAATTCAATCTGGAGAGAAGCTGCAGGCTTAGAAGCTTCCGTATTAAATGAACTGCAAACGTCATACTAGATAAAATCAAAGAGATCTCCAGCAAAATTCTATATTCCACTTCAGCAGCATTACTCCATTGTGAACACATGGTTCAATTTCAAGAATACAAGTTTGACAAGGGACATACTGTAGTAAAACAAAAATGAAAAGAGATGAGAAATGGAAGAGATAATGAGGTCGTAAAAGGGATCAAGAGTACGTACTTCAGTTGTTTTGATTCATTTTCTTGGCAGATGAGGCTTAGTCGATTCTACAACCACCTGCTTATCCACCCCAAAAAAAGAAGAGGAAAAGCAATACATTATGACAACAAAACACTTCGCGCCGCTTCGTAATTTATATCAAGACAAAATTCTTAAGACTATTTAACGTGAATTAGAAATAATAAACTAATTTTCCAAGTACACGTGCACGATTGTGGGAACATTCTCTGTCATCCTGAAAATCTGGACTCAGAATTCCAACACAAGAAAAGACACCGATGCAACCAGAAGCCTCCACTTTATATTCCTTATAAATATAAAAGCATAGAATTATGTAATCATAATTATGATGTAAAATAAATGTATTAGTTGGACATGCTAAAGACAGTTGTCAAAACTAATTAAAGATGGATGTTATTTGGACAAAATTTTCTATTGCCTATTGCCCAAAAAATCCAATAGCATTTGCAGCAATACCTCCTACTGTTAATGCAGATAAAAGCTAGAGTAATTCACAAACTACAAAATCTGCTGGTTATTTTCCAAAGACCACATGTATACTTCTTGGTTCTTCTGGCAAATACCAAATAGAGATCTTACCCTTCCATCATATGACAAAGATGCAAATATCCACGGCTCTCGACAGCTCCAAGCAAGTCCTACAACCAAGAGGGACTAGTCAACTGCTGCTTACAAAGTAAGCTGATGCGGCAACAAGAAGTGCTTACTTACCATACACACTCTCTTCATAGTCACTATATGAATTAAGCAACGGATCGACAGGCCTATTAGGGGAGTCAAAGCTGAAAATCCATGAACTTCATTAGATACAGTGAGAGAAGACATTTTCAAGTGTTTTTTATTCTTTTCTTTTTCTTTCTTTTCTTTTTTTGCGGAGAAGGGGAAGAGGGTTAAGAAAGCACCTCTCTGAAGTTGGTTTGTCGCCACTAGGAGGAGAAGCCCACCACAGATTGACAGCAGAATCAGTTCCAGCGCTCTGCCAAAGATTTTGTTTCAGCAACAAAATATCAATGGCAATAACAGAACACACGACTTGTTTTTAATACTAAAACGATATGCATAGTAGATAAGACATGGGACATGCTGTCAAGAGCTTTCAATGCAAGTTACAGAGCTACAAGCAGTTAACATCCTATATCTAAAAAGCATAAGATAGAATTTATTTATTTTTTGGGGGGGAGGGGGGGCTCAGTGGATGTATACACAACTGTGCTCTGTACATAGAGAGGATAGACAAACAGATACAGAAAATGAAGGGAGGAACCAGAATTAAGTCTTCATATTCGGGATTGCACTTGACAGTCCATGTCCTGTGAACAAACATAAACTGCATTTACTCAATGGAAAAGGAAATTCAGAAAGAAATTTATAATCCTTTACCCTAACGAAAAAAGTGAAAGACCACTGTATAGTTGCTCGGACTCTCCAAAAATGTGGTCGGATACATGTTGGATCCTCCAAAAGCAGTGCATTTTTGAAGGATCCGACACAGGTGCGGCTACAATTTGGAGAGTCCGCGCAACATACGGCAGACAATAATCTTATATAAAGAACTCAATTAACCAAAGATAAGCAGCCTCATTATTGCCACAAAGTAGTACCAGTGAGCATGTCCAGGGAGCTCAAGGACTGGAAACTTCAGCATTCTAAGATCCCATATATGTATCCCAGATTCATCTTCAGCAGTTACCTGCAGAATTTAAATACATCTTCACTGACACCAAACACCTGCTTTCTTCCGGGGAAAGAAAAAGAAGCTAAGACCGAACTACTTTGATATTATAAATAGAGAGTTGAAAGTTAAGATGGTAAAGTTATGATAGCAATACCTTGCACATAGAAAACTAATACCACTTTCTCCTGTGTGCACCCATTTTCAATCTTATGAAAAATAAAATGGAGAACCTAAAGCATGCAGAGGTGGCAAAACAAGATTTATTGAGTCCAACTAACTATTCATATTTCACTTTGATGCTTAAATGGAATCTTATTATGTTCTCTTTAAGAAATTTAAAAATATTGTTCCAAACACGACAAAAAAATTCCTCAACTTGATCATGGTTTCTTGATAGAAAAGTTCCAAGAACACAGGATAATCATCTTCATATAAAACTGGCATGTTAAAGATGACAAACTTCTATTTAGGTAGATGGAGACATTAAAATACATAAATATGTGAACTTCAGAATTAAACACAAATCATTAAGCAAGAACCAGAAGCCTGAAAGAGAAGTAGAGCCATTAGCAACACCAGATCACAGCCATACACTTTTTTAGAGGAAGTACTATCTATGTCGTGACATTCTTCTCATTCCATCTCTCTCCATAGAATGATCACTAGCAGGAAACGGAAAGTAGAAAGTAGAAGATAGTATGTTTAAAGAACTGAAAAATTTAATCCTTTCCTTCTTCGAGCAGCAACAAGAGTACCTCCCAAATTTCCATATTGAAATTGAAATATTAGTATGAAAACCAAAAGGAAAAGGAAAAAAATGTTTACTAAAATGGGTCCACATTAGAGTGTCAACTCCTAACATTGTTAATATTAACACATAGGCGTACATGCAAACAACAGATACACTTCACACATTCAAAAAAACTTACTCAAAAAGATTTTTTTTCATTTGCAAACAATGGACGATAAATCAAGCAAAGGATGCAACTTAATAACTTCACAAATCTATGTACTTACAAGCATAAACTTTCTCTTCACATTGTAATCCAAATTACGGACATGGGGATGATCAATTGAGTTCGTTTTCCTGCAGCGGAATTAGCCATGATGTAAACTGTGTCTTGATAATTATTCAATTAATAGGACAAAAGCAGAAATAGCTTTACGTGTACCTAAAAAAATGAAAGCAATTGAATAATAAAGTGAGCAACTTTTGTGCCTTAAACTATTACCCTTTGTGTAGTAAGAATACACTTGCGTTGTCTTTGGGACCTTGAAACTATTTACTATTCAGTTTCTTTCTTAATCAATGACATGCTATGACTTGGATCTGTAGTTTATGGCACTAGGTTCTATGAAATAGATGGAGTATGTGCTTAATGGGTTTTTCCTCTGTATAAATTAGGCTATATCAAGAACATGAAATATTCTCTTTTCCCCTCCTCTTTCAAAGTATATTTTGTCCTAAGAGACATAGTTGTCCATGCCACGCTACTTACTTTACTTCTAAGTACTCTCATCCATTCTTTTCTGGTATGATTTATCTTGAGCTTTTTCACAAGCGAACAGTGACTAACAACAACACATGAGAGAGAATATAGAGAATGAAGTACCATATTCACTTACTTCATTGTCCGTAGATCCCAAAGTTGGACTGATGATTCACATGTTAGCGCTAGAGCATTATAATCATGAGGATCCCAGGCGCCCCCAGATAAAGAATGTAGCACCCCTGCTGATTCTTGTGATTGTACCTAAATTTTGCAGCAGGCCTGAATAAAAATTAGCCCCACAAATCAGAAGTAACAACACTTTTACAACTATGCTTGACCTTCTCTGGAGCTAAGAACAGTGATAACCGAAGACGAAACAAGCAGAAGCCTAAGGTAAACTACCACCTTGTATCTCAAACAAGGGCACGAGAATATACCAACCAAAATAACATCTCAAGATAATATTATTTCCAGCCCAGTAAATAAGTTTAGCTGTAACAGAAGTACTCTATAGTGCAAATTACATGTTTATTTTGAGCACTCTAGTAATCAAACAGTTCGGTACTTAAAACATCCAGCTATGAAGAACACAAGTGAATTTTCAGCCAACATATATGCAATTTCAAGTTATTCATCAGCTTTCACCCTGTATGTGTTAACAATGTATTACTATTCGTATGTCCTGGTTCACAGCATTTTCAAACTACCAGAAGGTAGCACGATTGTCGTATTATGCACTGTGGCTTTGCTTCTCCAACCCCTTTTCCCAAGCCAAACGATGATAAACTTCTTGCAGTAGCATAAAAGAAATGACTGTTCAGTAAAGCATGTCTGACCAAACATGAGCAGCACGTTTCTCAAATGAAAATTAAAACAAAATCAAGATGAAGGATGACAGATCTAAATAGCCATATGCTGGAATATACCTGTGCATTCTTCTTTGAAGTATCAAAGCTCCAGAGGAAAAGATTCTGCTCATCAATGCTAATCAACTTGTCATGCCTTCCTGTTGGCCACCAAAGTGTGCTGCCCACCATTTGCAATACATTTACGTGTCGGAGTAAATGAAATAGATAAGACCACCATTTAATAGAAAAATTAAGAATAAAAAGGAGTTTTTGAAGTAAGATAAACCAAAAGAGAAGGATCATATGTTAACTACTTAAAACATCTCAAGCACGAATTAAAGAACCAATTTGTTAGTAATTTACAGCTATCGAATTTCAATTACGTGACCACCATCTCATAGAGCTCACAATACTATAAGATTATGCAAAAATTTGTTCAAGCAGCGCTGCTAGTTGAGACCAAAAGCTTTGAATTGCTTCATTCCAGAGAGCAAAGCAAAGAAAAGGAATAAGCATGAAACAGAACACAGAAAGAATGATGACTTTTGAAGTATTAGGATTTTTCCTCCAAAACCATAGGACTGCATTTTCGATTATATTTGAAGCACTCATGAATCACGGCATTCCAATTTCGGGAGATAATTAGGTTAGCTTTGTTGAAGGGTAGTGTTAGTTATAATATCAGCAAGAATGTAACTGTTGGAAATCATATCATCAATATATTTAGCATAAGAGCTAATGTAGCATAGGAGATGATAATAGGAGGTATAGTGATAATAGAAGTTAATGAAGCATAGATAAGGATTTCACCGGATCATAATTTCAAGTTCTTTTGTCTTTTTTGCAAAATAAGATGCAATCATGCTTATATGTAAATAGATGGAAGCTGCTGTCAGTTGGGTAAGTTTCAATATTAAGCATTAGAAGTTACAATCGCAGCATTCATTCGAATGATTAAATGAACATACGGAGTATTGATGATTAAAAAAACAGAATTTTGCACACAATGCATCCTGTATTTCTACTCCTAAGCCTTGATGTTTATTATTTATTATAAGTATGACAATCTTTTAAGCTCAGGGGCTGTGTTTACCATATAAAAAGGACTTACCACTTTATCTTTGAACTATGAGCATCAAGAGCCACAATCTTCTCTAGTTGTGGAGAATTCAACTGGCCATACAGCTCAGGGATCTGCCATATTGCTGCCCCATATGTTTCACCTGCAAGCAAATAGACCATCATCATAGAACCTAGTTCTCAAAAACATCAACTACCAAAACCAACCTCAGTAGCATTCTAAACATCTAATGAATGCCACAAAAGGCAACTCAAATGAACGCCCTTGCGATCTTGCTTAAGCAGACAAGTAAAGATCATAAATTCAACTTATGATGCAACAAAATTAAAAAGAAACAAACTATTGCTCAAACCACCAAAGGATACTGGTTTTATCAAAAATAGCAAAACACCAAAATCAATAGCAGTGTGGTTTGACCAATCAACACCAATTAACTAGCACCCAAGGGTGTAACTAGTGGTCAATGAAGTGAGGAGAACCATGAGGTCGCACGTGGAATAAACAGATACTAGGTAATTCCTTTTATTTGTCTACGCCTATGGGCAAAGCTATCCAGTATCTATGTTGGTGAGCTCAAAAAAGTCAAATGGAAAAAGTGCCCCCTTTTGATTAGCCTGTTTCCGAGGGAGGTAGCAAGTACCTGGTGGAAGAGTCGAGGGGTACAAGCTGACCATGACACTACTGTCATAAAAAAGAACTCCAATTAACTATGCGTCAATCCCAAATTAATCCACTCAACTATATGAATCTTTTGTAGGAAATTGACATCGGAAAATAACAACACCTAAGTTGCTCTGACACGGGTGGATACATGTGTCCGACACGGGTGCGGATCTTGAGGTCGGATCTTTAAGATGAAAATTTTAAGATTCGGGGATACGGATCCTAGAACCGACACGGGTGCGGGGATCCGGCTAAAAATAATTCAAAAATAAAATTAAATATATCTCTAAATTATTTAGAGTACTTACCTATAACTTGTTAAATGTGAATTTCTTATTTATTCGTGTTTTTGCTCTCGTATTTTACATAGTCAAAAGATACAAAAGTTTATAGATTTCAAAGCAATCCCCACTTATAATTTTTTGGGATAAAGAAAAACTTGTCTTTTGTCAATTGAAATGTGTAAATAAGAGTAAATCAAATATAAAAAGTAAGATAGTGGTGGGTCCGAGACAAATAAATAAAAGTAAATCAAATATAAAAAGCTATACTCTTCAAGAAAGCATATCACTCTTCAAGAAAGCATATCACTTTTCAAAAAGCATATTCTAATTTGTCTGTCTTTTTCGTGCCTCTTCTTCTTTCCTTTCAAAACTTTTTTCATGTCTGTATTTTTTTTCCAGTATAAAACCTTTTCCTCCTTTGTTTGGTCAACGCACCCGATCTTGTCTGACCGGATCCGACAAGGATCCCACACCCTTACCCGTGTCAGTGTCGTGTGGACACGGGTACGGCGCCCAAATTGCCGTGTCCGAGCAACTTAGAACAACACTGCAATTACATTATTTGTAAGCAGATATACGAATTGGCTTGAGTCGTGCTGGACACTATCCTAAGAAACTATTTCGGCAGTGTGAAATGTCTCTCCAAGATTAAACAAGCCTACCTCTATTTGGGAGAGGATACAGGAATCAGCAAAATATTAAATTACAAACCCAGCAATTTAAAAGAGGGAAACAAAAAAAGTAAACTACAACATTTTGAGGAGGAAAGAAAAGGAAGCTGAAGAGGAACGAAAAGGAAAAGGTAAAACATGCTGATGATTAATGGTTATTTTGAAGGCTTATTTATAGGCTATAAGAGAAGCTTAGAGCATGAAAAGTGTATAACACTTGTTTTAAATTTCCCACGCAAGATTGCCACATGGAAGGACATTTGTCCAATTTTTGGAAATATCACAACAGTTCCCCACATATTTTCAAAAAATTCATACAAAGAGGAGTAAGATTTGTTGGATTTGTATGGTCCAAATGCAATAGATTTGGTATCTTTTGAATTATGAACCAAATTTAAACCAATAAAACTTAACTCACAAAATTATTAGTGAAATATAATCTATCTATGAACCACTAATTCTTATTGTAAGTCAGAGATTTTATCAATCACATTTCGACCCTCACAATTTTGCTGTTCAACACGGTTTTGCGCCACTAGGCCATGCGCGTGCCTGGGTATTCATGAGAGTTCTAGAGACTAGACCAAAATCTCATAGGAACGGCCCCACTCCACTCTCATATAGGTGAATTCATCAAGTGTATACTGCTTTTAAATACACCATCCATAAGGACTATGAATTTCATTAAGACTTATAACTCATCCTCTCAATTAGTAGCAGTTAAGCACTCTCCTTTAGTGCTTCAGTGTCAATATCGACTTGTTATTACCCATATGAACCTAGTTCATGGGATCTCCAATCATATAGGTTACCATCTCTATTGACAACATGTCGGCCTTAACCCCATCTCTTTTGAGGTTTGAAGAACTAATTTTCTTCCCACTGGTTTAGTCAGAGGATCGGCCAAATTAATTTCTGACTTCACATTATCAATGGAAATTATTCCGACTCTCAGCAGTTGCTTGACAACATGTCTCAATTTCATGTGTCTACTTTTACAATTATAAGATTTATTCTTTGCTATAGCTATTGCCGTTTGGCAATCACAATGTATAAACATAGGAGACAATACGTCCTTCATTGAAGGGATATTAGCAAAAAATTTCTTAGCCACTCAGCCTTAGAACCAGCTAACTCAAAAGCTACAAACTCTGATTCCATAGTCGATCTAGAAATAGTCATCTGTTTAGCTGATTTCTACGATATTGCACCACCACCAAAGGTGAATACATAACCACTAGTGGATTTTGTTTCATTCAAACATCCAGTTTGCATCACTGTACCCTTCTAAACGAGAAGGAAATCTACTATATAGGATACCATAATTCATGGTTCCTCTCAAATATTTCATTAGTCTATCCATTGCAGACCAATGCACTATGACCATACAATCTATCAAATCTTACTCCTCTTAGAATGAATTTTTCGAAAATGTATGGGGAAATTGTTGGGATATTTCCAAAAATTGGACAAATGTCCTTCCATGTGGCAATCTTGCACGGGAAAAGTGTTGTACACTTGTCATGCTCTAAGCTTCTCTTATAGTCTATAAATACGCCTTCAGAATAGCCATCAATCATCGGTATCTTTTACCTTTGCCTTTTCGTTCCTCTTGAGCTTCCTTTTCTCTCCACCTCAAAATTTGTAGTCTACTTTCTTTGTTCCCCTCTTTTAAATAGTTGATATTGTAATTTAATATTTGTTGATTCTTGTAGACGAGAGGGGTTGCTCTGATGGTAAGCAATATACACTTCCAACCAAGAGGTTGTGAGTCCGAGTCTCCCCAAGAACAAGGTGGGAAGTTCTTGGAGGGAAGGATGTCGGTGGTCTATTTGGAAACAGCCTCTCTACCCTAGGGTAGGGGTAAGGTCTGCATACACACTACCCTCCCCAGACCCCACTAAATGGGATCATACTGGATAATTGTTGTTGTTGATGATGATTCTTGTATCCTCCCAAATAGAGGTAGATTTGTTTAATCGTGGAGAGACATTTCCCACCGCTTCCAATTCGTGTCCTCCCAGCACGACTCAAGCCAATTCGTATATCTGCTTACAAATAATATTATTGCAGTGTTTTTATTTTCCATTGTCAATTCCCTACATCTTTTGCATTCATTCCACTCCATCGATAGTAGTAACTATTAAAATCATGAATATCACATTAAACAAATTCATGCAAAACAGAACTGTCATGAAGAGAAACTAAATTCCACTTTTAATTTAACAAATCTAAAAGATCACAGAAGAAAAAACACACTATGTTCATTCAAATCAACTCAATCCAATGTTAAGAAAACGAGAGAGTGAACTAAGACAAACCATTAGTCGAATATACAGTTATACTGTCACGTGCCGATAAAACATCGAGCTTCAATAAACAAAAATTCAACAGAAGAAAATACAAATATATTTGTTCAAGTCAACTTGATCCAATGTTAAGTAAATGAGAAAGCTAACTAAGAAGATTCATAATTAACTTTAGTAAAGGAAAATTAAACAATAAAACTTACCGGAAGAGAAAACAGTAGAGAAAATACGTTGATCGAAAGGACATGAAGCAAGGTCCCAGATCTCGTTAGGGTGAGAAAATAGACCTTCACAGATCAATTCAGTGCCAGCTGAAGAAAGCCGAATCAAATGTACCTGCAAAATGCCGCATTACTGGGCAATTCACGTCTACTCGTGACGAATTAGGATGAAATATGAAATGAAGCTAATTGAATAGTACCTCATTTTCTTCTTTGAGGCTGAGAGTTCCGGTGAGGAAACTGGTGTGATCCGTGTCGGCTTGCACATCGGCGATGCACCGTGCCTTATCAGAAAAAAAACGAGATAAATCAGTGAATATATTAGGGTTTATGTGAAATGAAAGGAGGAGAATTGTGAGGATTGGAGTTGAACAGACCTGATATTTGAGACCATAACCGATTCCATTTGATCCTCCTTGCATTGATTCGCAGCGTAGAGCGTTTCGCTTGAGCTTTTCGCGGTTTGATTTTTACTAAGTACAGATCTTAAAGTGACGAAATTTTAACATCAGTGGCGTAAGTGAACGTAATCGCATTTATGCAATGTGATATAAGTCGCATTCTTACTGGGATTTATAATTGCATTCTGCTATTTCGGTTTATAAGTCGCGTCTATCCATTTGCTGATTTTTTATTAACTTTAAGTTACACTCATTTTACTCGTGAAAATAATAGTTCACCATATGTGCAAATTTATATCTATATTATATTGGTGGTGAATATGGATGGCAAACGGAGCACGGCAGAATAGGGTGGGGCAGGGTAAACCGTGACCCGCTAAAATTCTGATTCGCCCTGCCCTGTCCCATTTAGCTTTATGTTAGAATGTTGCCCTGTCCCGCCTTGCCCTGTTTAGATTTTTTATTTTTATTTTTTTCTCTTTATTTTTTATTTTGTTGTATGCTTTTAATTTCTTTTACCTTTTCAACTTTCTATTAAATATTTAATATTGTGATGTCAATAAGAGTTGTTTGTGCATATTTGTTGAATAAATATAATTTTTATTAATATTATATAATTTATAAAAAAACTAATTTTTTCCTTATATTAACATCCGACAACAGTTTTGATGTGAACTGATTTCTTACTACCTGCCCCTGTCTGAACCAAATGGAATTTTCCACAAACCATCCAGTAATTCTAGGGGCAAATTTAATGCAAAAATTTGAACAATCTAATTGGCAATCTGCATACACTTAGATTCTCAAAAGTGACACTTTCAAAGGAATAAAGATTACTATATTAGTATATACAAATCTAGTCAGCAACTAACACTACAAAAGTTTCATTCACAAAGTAAGATTTACATGCGTATGTAGATAATAATTAGCATAAATCTAGAAGAAGAAAAATAATAGAGTTAATGGGTCTCAAGCCATGGCAACTACAATAGGTCAAGCAAGTCCACTTCCTTACTTACCTTTATACTCTGTTCTTTATGTTTCTGGTAGTCCTTTTAGAGCCCGTTTGGATTGACTTAAAAAAAGTGGCTTTTAAGCACAAATGCTTAAAAGCAACTTTTAAGTGTTGGGGCTTATTTTATAAATAAGTAGTTACATGTTTGGATAAAAGTGTTGAAACTTAAAAAAAAGTTGTTGAAGTGTTTGGCAAACAAGTGGTGGTAAGCACTTTTTCTTATTAAAAAAATAAAAATATAAAAACTTTGGTATTATAAAAATGAAGATAAAGAGGAAATAAGAAGGTAATTTTGGTATTATAAAAACTTATAAGGGCAAGAGAGTAATTTTATTGGTCAAACTAAAATGGCTTTTAAGCTAAAATAAAAAAAGTTGGGGTTAGCCAACTTGTTGCTTTTGGCTTTTAAAGCACTTTTTAGCTTTTTTTAATCAGCTTTTTTTGTTGCCAAACACTCCAGAAAATGAAAATGTGCTTAAAAGCTGGTTTGACCAGCTTTTAAGCCCATCCAAACGCCCTCTTAGTCTCATAGTCGTTAGTCGCCTAGCCAAATCCCTTAAATCTGCTGTTTTATTTCTTGATGACCTTGTTTTTATACAGGAACGTAGTATAGGGCAGATCATTGGTACCGGACGTGAATCAGATAGACTTTATTACCTTATCCTTGCAAAATCACATGGACTCGCATCTTATCTTCCTCCAATAACTTCTCCCGTTACTTATTCACCATATTTATTACATAAACGGTTAGAACATCCCAGTTTGTCAAAACTTTAGAAAATGGTACCTGGCTTATCTCACTTGTCCACTCTAGAGTGTAAGTCATGCCAGCTCGGTAAGCATACCCGCTCCATTTCCCGCGGTGTCTCGATAATCGAGCAGAGTCACATTTTACTTTAGTCTATTCAGATGACTGGGGTCCTAGTTGAGTCAGTTCTACCTTAGGATTCCGCTTCTTTGTCAGTTGCATTGATGATTCTTCCAAGTGCACTTGCGTATTTTTGATGAAAAATCGATCCCAGTTATTTTTTATTTTTCAGACCTTCCACGATGAAATTTAGAATCAATTTGGGGTATCTATCCACACATTTTATAGTGATAATGCCCTAGAGTATTTGCCTTCCCTATTTCAGCAGTTTATGAACTCACATTGGATTATTCATCAAACATCTTGTCCGTACACATGCCAACAAAATGGGGTAGCTGAACGAAAGAGTAGACATCTTATTGAAACTGCTCGTACTTTACTCATACAATCTCATGTTTCGCTGCGTTTTTGGGGGGCTGCAGTTCTTACATCTTGTTATCTTATTAATCGTATGCCATCTTCAGCGATCCAAAATCAAGTTCCATTCTCTGCCCCTTTTCCCCACTTACCTTTGTTCTCTCTTCCACCCTGTATCTTTGGGAGTACGTGCTTTGTTCATGACCTTACTCTAGGAAAAGATAAGTTAGCTCATCGTGCTCTTAAGTGCATATTTTTGGGTTACTCAAGAACGCAAAAAAAAAAGATATTGATGTTATTCTTCTGACATTCAACGATTTCTTATATCTGCTGATGTTACCTTCTTATAAAACTAATCATACTTCACAGATCCAGTTAATCACTTAGATATTTGTGAGGTGCTACCCGTTCCTTCTTTTGAAGATTCAGTCCCTATCTCCCATTCATCTTCCCCCATAGCTCCACCGCTTACAGTTCCAGTTGCAGCTCCACCAACTATAGCTCCAGTGCCACCACCTAGTCCAGTTCAACCTTCTACAGCTTCACCACTCCTGACTTATCATCATATTCCGCCCCCAGCATCAAGCCCAGCTGATTCTGTCATGCACCTGACCCTGCTAATATTGGGGACTTGTCTCCTCTTAATCAACCGATTGCACTATGAAAAGGTATACGGTCCACGCTTAATCCTAATCCTCATTATATCGCTTTAAGTTACCATTGTCTCTCATCATCCCATTATGCATTTGTGTCATCTTTATCATCTGTTTCCATCCCTAAGTCTACAGGTGAAGCACTGTTTCATCCCGGATGGTGACAGACTATGATTGACGAAATGTCTGCTTTACATACAAGTGGTACTTGGGAGCTTGTTTCTCTTCCTTTGGGTAAATCAATTGTTGGTTGTCGTTGAGTGTATGCAGTGAAAGTTGGTCGAGATGGCCAGATTGATCGACTTAAGGCTCGTCTTGTTGCCAAAGGATATACTCAGATATTTGGACTCGATTATAGTGACACTTTCTCTCTCGTGGCTAAAATTGCATCAGTCCGCCTTTTTCTATCCATGGCTGTTGTTCGCCATTGACCTCTCTATCAGTTGGACATTAAGAATGCTTTTCTTTACGGTGACTTGAGGATGAGGTTTAAATGGAGCAGCCACCTGGTTTTGTTGCTCAGGGGGAGTCTAGTGGCCTTGTATGTCGGTTGCATTGGTCCCTTTATGGTTTAAAGCAGTTTACTCGAGCATGGTTTGGTAAGTTCAGCACAGTTATTCAGGAGTTTGGCATGATTCGTAGTGAAGCTGACCACTTTGTATTTTATCAACATTCTATTTTAAATCTCTGTATTTATCTAGTCGTATATGTTGACAATATTGTTATTATCGGCAATGATCGGGATGATATTAGTGAATTGAAGCAACATCTCAGCACTTCCAGACTAAGAATCTGGGCAGATTAAAGTATTTTCTAGGTATTAAGGTTGATCTGTCTAGCACAGGTATTATGATCTCACAACGGAAGTATGCCTTAAATATTCTTGAGGAGACAGGAATGATAGGTTGTAGACCTGTTGACACTCTGATGGATCCAAATTTTAAACTACTGCAAGGACAGGGGAAGCCTCTTAGCGATCCTGCAATATATAGACGGTTGGTTGGTAAATTAAATCACCTCACAGTGACTAGACCTGACATTTCCTTTACTATGAGTGTTGTGAGTCAATTTATGAATTCTCCCTGTGATAGTCATTGGGATGTAGTTGCTGGCATTCTTCGGTATATAAAATCAGTTCCAGGCAAAGGCTTATTGTATGAGGATCGAGGCCATGAGCAGATCGTTGAATACTCATATATATGCTGATTGGGTAAGATCACCTTCTGATAGACGTTCTATGTCTGGATATTGTGTCTTAGTAGAAGGAAATTTGGTCTCATGGAAAAGCAAGAAACAGAATGTGGTTGCTCGGTCTAGTGCAGAAGCAGAATATCGAGCAATGGCTGTGACCACATGTGAGCTAATTTGGATAAATTTGTTGCTTAAGGAGTTGAAATTTGGTGAGATTAGCCCGATGGGACTTGTGTGTGATAATCAAGTTGCTTTTCATATTGCGTCAAATCCAATGTTTCATGAGAGAACTAAACACATCAAGATTGACTGTCACCTTGTTAGAGAAAGATATTGATACATATGATTATATGCACCAGCTTGAGGGGGAGTGTTAGTTAGATAGTTAAATAGCAGTATATAACTCAATCCCATATGTATTAAGAGTAGCACATGTATTATATATATATATGGGTCATTGTATTATTGTAGATACTAATCAATAATATTTTTTCTTCCGTGAATTTTCACACTTGAACTTTTATGTATGTATTTGTATAACTGTGTAATTCTAAGTGGAGGAGGTAATTTTTTTTATGTAATGGCATATTGCAGGAGCTAACCAGTACGGCTGGAGAAGATGTTGTGCTCGCCATGAATTCATTCATTAAGCGTCTCTTAGCTGTTTCAGATCCTAGTCAAATGAAGGTATAACATTTTCATAGTGCAGTTGTTGCTTATAAGAGAAAAATATTAGTTACAGTGGTCACTGTCTCGATTCTAGAAATTCTTTGGCTGGCATGGCGTGGCGTCTCTACATATAGAATATGCTTAAATATCACTTAATCAATATTGATTAAGTTAATGTATCCACATATCTTTTATTATGGAGATGTGTTCAAAACTCTCCTCTCCTTGTGCCCATTATGGTAAAAGTGGCTAGCTATCAGCTATTGACAAGCATATTTATCATGTATTATTTTAAAATAGCAAAGGCAAAGCCTACAAACTATGTATACTTTTGTGTTCAGTAAGATATGCAGCAAGTACTGGAATGTATGAACATGTTTGTTGGTGTGCTTATGATTTTCCTTTCATATGGAATGCAGACTAGTGTAACAGAGACAAGTGCCCCAGAACTTGCCAAATTGCTATATTGGCTCATGGTGGTTGGTTATAGCATACGGAATATTGAAGTCCGCTTTAACCCTCAAGGGTTGGCCTGATGACAATTGACTTGAGCCTTGGGGTTTGCTCCCTTTCAAGGTCTCAAGATCAAAACCCACTGTGTGCAAACAATGTCTGAGGGCCATCGAACTGGGTAAAATCTGAATTAACCGTGGTGCACTTGCGGGAAACTTCTTGCCGAGGGTCTGTGCACCCCGGGATTAGTCGGGCTCGAAGAGACTCGGACACCCGGTGCAAAATAAAAAAATATTGAAGTCCGCTTTGACATGGAACGGGTACTAGCTACTCCTCCAAAGCTCGCTGAGCTGCCTCCCGGTGAAAATCTTTAGACACATGTAAAAGTGTATTGTAGCACGCATAGAAAGTTGAAGCAGCATGCCTTTTGATGAGCTTTTGTTGGTGGAGAGGGGTC
>JASVEL010010726.1:0-36063 GCA_032618575.1 Nicotiana noctiflora | reverse complement strand
AATGAAGTTATTTGGGAGAAGGTGGGGGTGGCCCCAGTGGATGAGAAGATACGAGAGGCAAGACTTCGGTGGCTTGGGCATGTGCGGAGGTGAAGCCCCGACGCCCCGGTGAGGAGTTGTGAGCGGCTAGCGGTGGTCGGTGTGAGGCGAGGCAGAGGAAGGCCTAAGAGATACCGGGGAGAGGTAATTAGACAGGACATGGCCGGGATGCGGATTTCCGAGGACATGACCCTTGATAGGAAAGTCTGGAGGTCTAGTATCGGGATAGTAGGATAGGGCTTCTAAATTTTTCATACTCCTTTCCCGGGGTGTGAGGCATGGTAGGGCCGCCCATAGATGATTAGTTTGTGTTCTCTTTTGGTAGTCATTTCCGGTAGTTACTGTTTTGATATCATTGCATGCCTGTTTCTTTATGGTACATATGCATCTTATATTTAGATAATTTTTATGAGGTGTATGCTGGAGTAACTAATGCGGTTTTTGTTTTTGTTTGCCTTTTTTTTCCATGCGCCGAGGGTCGATTGGAAACAACCTCTCTGCCCTCTCGGGTAGAGGTAAGGCTTGTCTACATATTACCCTCCCCAGACCTCACCTTGTGGGAATATACTGGGTTGTTGTTGTTGTTGTTGTTAGTTTTCAATAGGACAGATTAATATCTGTGAAGCATACTTTATATTAATGAAAAAGATGAATAACTCAGACAACAGAAGAAAGTAATGGGCAAGAGGTTGACTGGTCAATCTGCATAATCAGTTCAAGAACCAACAACAATAACCCAGTAAAATCCCACAAGTGAAATCTAGGGAGGGTAGTGTGTACACAGACCTTACCCTACCCTAAGACGAACACGCAGTCTATGTATTTGCCAAGTTCACATTGACATGCTGTGAGGAAAATAAATTTGTTTGATGAAAGTATTGATACTCCACTATTCAGTGTCCATTTTGCAGAAATTATAGAAAATAAACTCATCTCCTTGGTATCTAACAATGTTTTTGAATCAGAAATCTAAAAATCTAATGCTCCTGAAAAAAGAAAACAGGGTTTTACCATCAAAGACCCAAATATTCAACCACTAAGTTGCAAGATGGCAGCTATCAGAGAATGAATAATCATGTCCTTGCCCTGTAATTGAAAAACAAAAAGAATGGTTAGAATTGTTGAGAAACTGCATTTAGTATAAAAAAAGATCTATATTTCTGCAAGATCATGCTTTAGCATGCACCAATCTCGAATTCTTTTACAAATTCATTTAGTAAAACTGTGAGATTTTGTCTCTATATTATTTTAAAAAATCATACGAAAAGAAAATACTCACTGTAGTAATAATTGAGGAATGCAATGATCAGCACAAAAAGAACGTAGACACCTCCGAGCACGCAAGACAAGTTGATCTTCTCATGGTAAACTTTCAGAAAGTCATAAAAATCTGCAGCATCATAAATTGTCTTAGTTCTGGTCATAAAAGAAGCCATGTCTATGAGAGGACCTTAACTATCATCCGTAATATTGGCTGCTTGCCTTCTTCTTCTCCTGTTGTTTTCCAATTCCATTAGACTTCGTGCATCTACTCTCACATTTTTATGCATTTCCGCCAATAACTCGATGTAACCGTCCCTTTTTGTAATCATCGATTTTGCCCAGCTCGTATGAAAGAACAGTCCAGTCATAAACAAACACATCGATAGAATGGAGACATTAAAGGCAATAGCAGATGGTAACTTGGTGGTATGAAAATAGATGATTCCTCCTGTGTACGCCACATACAAGAGGATGTTCTTGTACAAAGAAGATATGGCACTGTCAGCTTGTTGTTGTAACTTATTTTTCAGCGAGTCTAATTTATTCCTTTGCTGTTCCACCTTTAACAACATCAAGACATTTGCAGGAGATGCATATAAACGAACTACCAAATAAAAAAAGAAGAAACAAACAAAAGAAGCAAGCAAATTAGATTTCAGAATATCTTGAACCAGTACTACGATATAATCATATATGCACTTGTCTAAACCAATACCTTGCTTATCTTCAACACCATCATTAGCTATATCTTCTGTTCCAGCCATGAGGGAACCAATACCTTGAAGATTTTCAATATCATCAATTTCTCTATCTCGTTCCAGTCATAAAAAAATCAAACACCGATAAAATTAACTTCCCTTCCCGAAACAACCCAAAAACAAACTATGACAAGCCAAATACAGGAAGTTTCACCCCAAAGCAAGAAGCATATTTTTCCATAATGTAACTTGTTCAACTTTGCAGATGAATGACTATTGTACATTCTTTTTCATGTTTAACAAAAAAAATGATGTTCATTCTCCAATTGAATATAAATAAAAGTGTATAAAGTTTACGAGGTGGAGGATTGGAGATCCATTCCAGAAGATAAATAAATAAGCTCGTCTACAAGCTCTAATGGCACTCGCGGTCTCAAGTGCAATGGAACTCACTAAAACATCTAACAGACCACATTCTTTCCACCAGCTGCAATATCTCCATCTTCCATAACTATAGCCAGAAAGACTTTTGGATTATTAAAGAAAAAAAAGTATAACTTGAATTCTGTTTCTTTTTTTTCCTGATAATCAAGAAATTCCCCCGGGGCTAACTGGCGCACGGTTCAAAACTTGATGGATAATGGGCCCGCCTCTCTACTTTTTGACACTTAAATACAGAGCTTTTGTTAGCGGCAGCATTCGAACTCATGCGCCTAATTAACACATCAAGAGCTATGGTCTTCCCACTACACCAAACGCCTAGGGGCCAGTCTATTCATATTCTTACTCACTCATATCAGAAGTAGTTTCAAAATATACAGAGTCAATACTGTTAGCTACCGACTGTATATTTGCAACTGATAATAACTGCAATGCTCTGGATGAAATGGTAGTGCAAGCAATATCTGTAGAACTATCATGCATATACCCTAATTGACTTATTGAGCTCAATATGTCAAGCCTGTGTCCACAAACTAGTGAGGTTGGTCAGAATAGATAGCATATGTCATCACAAAGAGGAATAGGAATCATAACGCTTATTAAGGGATTTTTTAATAAGGTAAGAATTATTTAAACGATAAAAAAATTGATGTTGACAATACTATTGAGAAAGTTCTATACAGCCAATCCAACTAATTTAAAGGGCAGGACTCAGGAGATATATCAACAAGGTTCCATCACTTTCCAAGTAAGAGAATTATGTAAACCAGAATAAGTATCCAACAAATTGCTAGGTCATCCATGCTTTCAGCTTTGAGTAATAGGTGAATGTCTCCGGGCAAGTGGCATCAAGATGCATGATAGATATAAAATACAGAATACGACCTTGTGAATAGGATGCAAATATTTATCGAGAAAGGGAAAAAAAGTGAAGAAAACAATTAAACGATGAAGAGCTCACCCACAAACAGATTTAACTCAAATACTTTTTTTTGATTTGCACCGGGTGTCCGAGTCTCTAAGAGCCCCGACTAATCCCGGGGGTGCACGGGCCCTCGGCAAGGAGTTTCGCGCAAGTGCACCACGGTTAATTCAGGTTTTAACCAGTCCGATGGCCCTCAGAAATTGTTTGCACCTAGTAGGTTTCGAACTTGAAACCTTGAAAGGGCGCAAAACCCAAGGCTCAAATCAATTGCCACCAGACCAACTCCTGAGGGTTGATTTAACTCAAATACTAGTGTCCAGATTTCTGAACCATGGCGAAACCAAGACTGGTAGCACATCTACTAAAATTTGACACCGACAACAACTCAAAGAACAAACAAAAAACTAGGAGTATTTTTTTAACTGAAAGGCCTTGAATTGCATTTGCTTAAAAGGTAACAAGGGGAGTGCAGTTGGGCATTTGGAGCCAAAGAAGCTGTGGTGTAAATGCACATAAGAAAAGTCCAAACAAACAACACTTTTCTATGAATTTCGATCATTTGAATCCAAATGTGGATAGACAATAATATTCAGTAGAACTATTAGACAAACAAGTTGTTTAAATGCAAATGTCAGCTAGTAAAATATAAGACGAACTGCAACCCCTATTGAAAACAAATACAGTATATTTTACAGTTGATAATGATTACCTGAGGAAGTCTAGCAACAATTACTCCTCCCAAACCCAAAACTTAGCCCTCTGGCTTTACTGAAGAAGAAACAAATACATAAACTGATGCAGGTAAAAAAATACTCAAAAGAAGACTAAAGACCACGAGTTCGGACTCACACAACAAGAGACGAGCTAGAGCTAGAGCTAGACTAGGGTTTACAATAAGGTGCGAGTCTTTTTATTCCTGCGCTCACTCTTCTCTGTGAATGGGATGGGTGCCAATTCATGCCCTAAATGAGCCTGTATTGGTGCTCCATGCTTCACAATAGTTCTACCATGCTTCACCCTTTCCTACATCCCTTCTCTTGGTTTTTTACAAAAAATTTAACTACACTTTAACACATTCATCATGTCTCAAATACTCAAATTGAGAACTATAATTACTCTAATTCATGGATATGATAAATTGAATAACAATTACTCAATCATTTGACTTGCCATATGTTATGGAATAAACAGTTTATGAGTAAAAAATTTATAATATTAAGACGTCCTCCGTTTTAAACGGATACAAATTATTTCCACATGTCTGTGTGTAATTAACAATAATTAATAATCCATCCGTTCCAATCTATTTGAAGTTGTTTGACTGAGCATGAAATTTAGAAAAAAAAACTTTTGAAATTTGTGGTCCAAGTCAAAAGGACCGAGAGTATTTGTGTGAATATAAAAGCTTCTCATTAAGGGTAGAATTGTAAGTTTAAGTTAAATTGTTGCCAAATTTTAAAATAAATCATTGCTTTTGAAACAGACAAAAAAAGAAATAAATTCATATAAACTTGGAACGGAGAGATTATATGATAATTTATTATCCATTTTTTACTATCCTTATATAAAAGAATACTCGCATGAGGTAATGAAAATTTAAATATATATTATGACAAGAGAATTATATTATCTTAGTCATAATATATTTCAACATCATAAATGGCCATGAAGACCTATTTTTTCTATATATATGGATTCCTATATGAAATTTTTATTCTTAAATTATTTCTAAAAACTATAAATTAATGGTAAATAGAAATAATGAGTAATTTACCGATAAATTTTATCTCGCGTTTGTTTTGAGCAGGCGTGAGAGGTTGGCCTTGTAGGGCCTAAGTAGAGGTAGAGATAAGTCGAATAAGTATTGGGTAGAGGTGATTAGGTAACATATGGTATTGCTCTAACTCATTAAGGACGTGGTTAAGAATAAAGGTAGATGGTTAGGAAAGGTCGTCTAGCGTTGTCCTTGTCTGTAACAGTAGATTTAGTACATGAGTTACGGTTATTTATGTACTTTCGTATTCCATAATTTTTGTGATCATTGCTTTTGTTTCAAAAGGATTTTGTTATTGTTATTGTTACTATTGTTGTTTGATTTGACATCCTCTTAATCAATATTGTTTGTTGCAATTGGTTCATTTGTTGAAAAATAAAAACCTATCAACACCATGACAATGATATATTAAGAGCCTGTTTAGACATAAGATTTCTTTTCATTTTTCTTTCAAAAAAAATTTACATTTTTTTTCAAAATTAATGTTTACCCATAGAATTTTCAATTTCTGAAAAGATATTTAGAGTCTATTCGAAAATTTTAAAAAATACAAAAAGTTATTTTTTGAAAGTTCCACTAGGCATTTGAACATAAAAATTGTAAAATTATGAAAATAAATTTCAAGTGAAAGCGGTATTTGAAAATTAGAGTTGCGTTTGCACATGAATATAATTTTGGGTTGTTTTTTAAGTATTGTGGGTGATCTAAGAGCCAGTTTGGACATAAGAATTTTTTCAGTATTAGAAAATTAGAGTTGTGTTTTGACATGAATATAATTGTAGTTGGACATGAATATAATTTTGGGTTGTTATTGAAGTTTTATAAGTGATCTGAGTGAAAATTTTGAAAAACAACGTTTTGGACTTTTTAATTTTTTTGAAAAATTTCAAATTCAAGTGAAAATTGAAAAGTTTATGGCCAAACATTGATTTCGAAAAAAAAGTGAAAAATTTTGCAAAAAAAAGTAAAAAAATTCTTATGTCCAAACTGGCTCTTAGATCACCCACAATACTTAAAAAACAACCCAAAATTATATTAATTTGCAAACGCAACTCTAATTTTCAAATATCATTTTTACTTGAAAAAAAAAATCACTTTTAATTGTAATTTTACAATTCTTATGCCCAAACTCCCACTACGTTTTACATACAATTCATCACCTAAATGACGAATTAGTCTCCCTTCATTTCAAAAGTATTGTCATATTTTGACTTAGACGCAAAACTTATGATAATATTTGTGTGACAATAAATGCTTCATATTAAAAAAAAATTGAATGGGCTAATCTTTTTTAAACGGACTAATAAGAAAATAGTGTTAATCTTTTAGAAAGATGTAATATTTTCACTCCAATTTATCACTAAATCATAATTATCAAATATGATTTGGTGTAAACATGGAGTTTGGATAAGTATTTTCTTGCATAATAAACTCAATTTGGATATGTATTTTTCCCCATAATAAACTCATAAGCCTATTTTAGGCGGCTTAGCATGCTATTGCAAAAAAGACTCAAGATTGTTGATCAGTTGACACGATTTAGGAGTTTGGTCCTTCATCGCCTGAACTGATCCTTTGACTGACTTGGATTTTTGTATTAATAAATTCTTTTACTGCAAATTAGAATTAAAAGTAGTTTTTCTTGGACGTGATGAATGTGAAGACATTCAGAAATTCATTTCATCCTATGCTTTTCGTCAGCGATGAAGAATTAAGAGCTTTGCGCTAAAAACATCCTTTATATGTCCCAAACTTGACGCATATCCTTGTGTTACCTCAGTTAATAAAAAAGCATCCTTGTACTATACAGGAGGCGGACATTCTAACAGGAAACATTGACAGAGGAGATAATGTCAGATTGACAAGGTTCCCACCAGGGGCGGACGCAGGGGGGCGCAAGGGTGTTCACCCGAACACCCTTCGCCGAAAAATTACACTGTTTATATAAGGAAAAATCTATTTTTTATCTCTATATATTAAGTTTTGAACACCCTTGACACAAAGCTAACGCTTGGCTCAGTGGTCAAGGGTGTTCAAAATTAATAAAGGATCACGGGTTCGATTCCCATGACTTGCATTTCAAAATTTTTGAACACCCTTGCTATAAATCCTCCGTCCGCCACTGGTTCCCACTCAAGGGAAGACACAGGAGGAGGATCGAGAGAGAAATGTAACCAATGTATATTTTCGATTTCTTTTGAACTTTTCTTTTTTTATTTTTGAGTAACCGGGGGGGGGGGGGGGGAGGTTTGCAACGAGCAAGTATAGTGGCAGACATTAATTTAAGCCAACTTGTGCTGTGAAGTATTATTCCTGACACTTTGTTGTAATTTTCCTATTTAGTCGAAGAGAAAAACATCTTTACTTCACATTGTATACCCTTATGAAAAATGTCCCCATACTAGAAATCTAGAATCACAGTGACGAAGTTTTCTGCGCATCCTAGCGCACAAACAAGAAAAGGCAAGGAAAGGCTTTGAGCGCTGCTAGGCGCAGGATAATGGCTATCACAACTATTATGCCTCAATCCCAAGCAAATTTGTGTCATCTATATGAATTCTCATTGGCCATGTCATTCCATTTAAAGCATGATAAAGTGAGATGAAATCTAGTATAATGCAGAAGTTAGAAGATTAACATGAAGTCGTGACGTGATGATAATGCTTTACTAATTATTTGTCAAAGACTGATAATCATAACTGACATAATGTCTAAGTTTGACATACTACTGGTATAAAATAAAATGCCTAAATGATCTGTCGTGTGCAATACTTCCGAGTACAAAAATGTGCAACAGAAGATCTACCAGATAATCCATTTCTCAACCTTGGGCAAAACTCAGCCAATGCCAAGCCTGAAGGCATCACAAGCTGCAACACTAGCAAGGACTTCATGCAAACGTCGCCAAGATGTTCTTCTTGAGGGTGAACTCATCAGACTTAGCCGGGCTGATTGACTGTAGCATTCAATATACAAAAGAGAAGTCAGCTTCTGTTATTCAACTAAAAGCAGGAACTTCAAAATTTTCTTCATCCAAGAAGGAAAGATGCAGAACTTGTTCAAAACAATTCAGAACATTACACATGAATAGATTATTAAAAAGCCTTTATAAACATATTACTGTAATAATTAAGAGAATTTCAAATTGAAAAGAATAAACTAGTAGAGTAATGTTGCAATTCATGCTCCATACTTAATCACTATTCCTACTTCACCCCCCTTTTCACCTAGCCCAGGTGGATTATTGACAGGAAATTGGAGCAATACCCCAACTCATGCCAACTGATCAACATTATGTGGGATATAAAAAACAGAGATATGGCAGAGGGGATGTTTGCGAAGGTGACATTATAAAATCACTTCTAGCTGCTGCACAAATTTATGATGGATAAGAAAAGCATGAAGAGAAAAGGTGCAGTTATACCTTGGCAAGCATGCGCTCTAACCGCTGAATCTCATTCTTGGCATAATCAGCGCCTTTTTCCATGGAACTCTTGGCAACCTTTAGGTAAATCTTGCCATATCTAGAAAGATGATTTCGAAAGGAGTTGAGAAAAAGGCACAAACAAAACGTTCACCCAAAGGCAACAAGTCCCAGGTGCAGAACATCAATTTTCCTGTTGCTAGAATAACATAACAATACAACTGCAAGTATGCTACAACTCCAAAATATAAGGTAAACCAATACAACTATATACTCCAATATAATCCTACCTTGCGGCAGAACCGTTCAGCTTCCCAGCTTCATCTTCTATCTTGCTAAACAAAGCTTTTTTCTCCTCGTTTGTGGCACTGACAAACTCCTTCACCAATGCATCCAGGGACTCGACAATACCCGCCTATTGCCATAAAGTACAAAAGAGAGTTAAAAATGCAAGGACAAATTTTTTATAATTTTGTAATCAAACAATTTATTAGCATTACAAACCTTTGAAGTAAATTGCCCTTTCGAATCGCGGCTAGTGCCAGACTTCTCATTAATAAAGTTGACAAAGTCATCTAAGTCTCGGCCGCCATCATAATCTTCACCAGCTTTGTTTCCCTTTGGGAAGAATTTCAGTGTGGGAAAGCCACTTACGCCATACCTGGTGGACATAAGTTTGCGTTACTCGGATGCACATGTGCATGAAAGAATGTATGAGTGTTCAAGAGAGAGCGAGAAGAAAGGAAGGAAGGAAGGAGGATTTGGTTTAGCTGGATAGAGGCACCACAAACACTAACAAAAAAATAAAGGGCAACCGGGTGCACGAAGCATCCCGTTTTCACGCATGATCCGGGGAAGGGTTGCACCCTAACTTGGTGTGATGTAAGCAACCTATCCTAATCCTAAAAGTCACACGCTTCCAGGCTCCCCCTTCCACCACAAACGGTAACAAAAAAGGGTGTTTTAGGAGAAACATAATTCCTGAAACCGAAGGAATGTAAATTTAAGGAAGAACTATTTCCACAGCTAACATACTTTATTGAAACGCATAAACGAGGAATGGACCAAAGTACCCTTTTAAGGAAAAAAGAAAAAATGCAATGACTTCATCTCACCTCTGTCTCTCTCTATATTCCTTCATATCCTCGGTTTTTGGGAGTTAACTAGACTACAAGATGTAATATAGCTTAAGAAATGCTTGATGTTGCTATTGGCAGCTATATTTTTTTTTGCCAAGCAAGATGCTGCCGGAGACTCTACAGTCTACACAACTCATCTTTCCTCACACATTTTGTCTATCATCTAAGTCACCCTAAAAAATAAGCCATACAATGTCGCATCTCCATTATACTCCTTTTGGGATAAGCAGGATGACTATGATTATATTTTACATTGTGTTGTTTCAATGAAAAAAGTAATAATGGATCAGGTAGTTGGAGTATCTTGAAGAATTAGCAGACGATAACTTCATGAAGTACACGCTAAAATTTGTGGGGGGGGGGGGGCAGGACAATGATGCAGAAAGCAAGCACAACCATCTGATTCTGATGGGTAATTTGACATTCCGATATGCTAGAGTTGGTAAGCATTTAAGGAGTGAAAATATGCCTCCTGTGATGTTATCAAGTAGAAACTTACTTCTCTCCTAGATCCCTGTGCTTATCGGCGTCGAGATTGGCAATAACCACACCTTCCTCTTGTTTGAACGCTGTAGCTACCTTTTCATAAATCTGCATTCATAAAGAGATAGGAATTCAGATTTCTTCACGTACTCGGTTCTTAGAAGTTTCAAAATAAGACAGTAATGCACTTACAGGAGCAAGGCTTTTGCAATGACCACACCTACACAAAGAAAACCATAAATCAGAGATGCAGATGAAGAAAGATGATTCTTGGCACACTAGACTCAGATCCAGCTATATTGAACTCCCAGTAACTTAGTTTATTTAAAATTAACTTATTCCGAAGCAGATAATCATAAACTTTTACCATGGTGCATAAAATTCAACTAATACATCCTTGGTCTCATCCAGCACAATTTCATCAAAGTTATCAGGAGATAACACCACAACGCTTGATGGGGTCGAGGCAATCTTCACATTAGTCCCTAAAATGGAATAATAAAGTGTCAGAACTGCATATTTTGGAACGTCTGGAAATATATGCCTTTACCATGTTTTCTAAAATTAAAAAAATAATATAATCATCAATTCCTCATGTCTAGTATAATTCCTTATCATAGTGGGAGAGAAATAAGACAGCCAGTTCTTTATACGCTCTTGAGAGAATCATATGATAGGATCCCTGAGGAGCCTAATTCCGAACCTGTCGATTATAACCAAGCACTACATGATAAAGATGCCGATAAGTGGGTTGCTGCTATGAAATCGGATATGGAGTCTATGTACTCTAATCAAGTCTTGGATCTTGTAGAACCAGTTGATGGGGGGATGCAGGTGGATCTATAAGAAAAAGAGAGGTGTAGACGGAAAAGTGCAAACTTTTAAAGCAAGGCTTGTAGCGTATCAACAAGTAAAATCGATTGAAAGCCTGTATCGTTATGCTTTACAAGTAGCAAGTAACAACCAGCAACGTTATTGTATACTACTTGCCGTACCATTCACAGATTAGTGTCTAAACGAGGATTGGAAACTAAAAAACAAGCTCAGACAGATCCACGACAGAAACGTCAACATAAGTAGTGGCATATTATGTCCTGAATTGGAGACTAAATAGGGAGGAAATGATAAACAAACCCCTGAGGTAATTAAACAGAGCAAAGATCACCACAGACTTATATACACAATCCTCTAACTCATTCAAGTGGTATAAACTACGGTTACAAAGGCAAGTTTAATACCTCCTTCACTGTTCACAAACTCAGCAAGGGCTTCAGCAGTTCGTCCACCTTCATATCTGTGATAAGGAAAATTTTAAGTAGGACAAAAAAATCACAAAGAACAAAGTAATCAGAAACTCATCAAAAGCTGATTCGGAAAGAAAACCAGATTCTATAAACATACTTTTTTGGCTCCAGTGATCCCTTTGGAAACCATTGGATAGTGGGGTACCCTTGAACCCCATATTTGCTGCAAACGCTCTTATGTTCATCACAATCAACCTACAGAATATTGTTTCTAGAAACAATCAGTTTTCAGTTACAAACTTTGCAAAACATAAATTATAAAAGAAAAAATAACTCAAAAGCGATCAAAAATTTGTCCAAACTAAACAAAAACAACAACGAACAAGACTATACTGAAAATGTCATTTTCATCATGATTGGATTTTTAATTACCTCAGAGAAATGAAGAAGCTAACAAACAAGTTGAAGATGTTTTATAGAAGATAATCAATAGTTACCAGGTATTCTCTTACATTTTTTCCATTAAAAAAAATAGTTACCAGGTATTCTAAGCTCAACTTCTACCCAATGATATGTTGCAAAAAATAAAATGAACTGATAGATAATTTCGACAGCTGTTACCTAATTGCAATAGTTACACTGAGCCATCAGATTGCCGTGCCGCATATTATTCATCAGTATACAGCTTATAATAAAAGAGAAGAAAAAATCCACCAAATTAGGTGAAAGACATTCTTTGGAATATTGACTTACAAATTAAAATTCCCTTTGCTAATACAGGTAAAGGAAAAAAATGAACCCAGTGTTCCATCAGACTAAACTTGAACGACATTCAACGTATAAATTTGCTTCTCTTATGGGTGAAACAGGTATACAAATCATTTTTTTTCTATTTTTCTTTCTTTGCTTGCTTCACTACATTCTCATAAGATAAAACCAAGATAATTAACTGGACACAAATCACAACGGTCTCCTTAGTTAAAAAACTAGAATTATCCACAAAGCAAAATGCAGGTATGGGAAACATAGGACCATTTGGTAATTTCTTCAAGGAAATAGAAATATTATACAATTAGGAATAAACAGAAAAATGAAGGAATTTTTTTTTACAGTATTAGCTCCAAAAAGAGCTCCAATTTCATATGATTCTAGCACAATGAAAAGCTGAGAGGGGAATTTCATATCCAGAAGGACTAACCTTTCCGATCAAAATAGATTTTGCCTTCTTGAAACTTGCACCAAGCTTTTCATACTCGGGAGCAAGCTTTTTACAGTGGCCACACCTGCCCATATATAAATCCAATTAGTCCACTGCACAGCCTATAATTATATCTCACTGCAGAACAGCCTTACATTTTTCAAACTCGCACATCTCAATTATTACAAACCAACCAAAACTCATATATCAAAACATGCTTTTCACTCATATAAATATATGCTCGGATCAATCTCATTTACACTCCAAGGATATTTGTTTAGGATCTATAATTGTGTTAGCAAACAACACATTTTTATATCCAATCATTAGTAACTCGAAGGTCTAAAACCTTCAGGCAGCAAAAAAAAAATCATTTTGTAGCTACATATAACACGTATTAAGATCATGGGAATTAAAACAACTCTACGGAACTATCAAATTAATCAAACTTAGCTATTATATTACGAAGTAATAACAAAAACTTAGCTATTCAGTTTAAATCTAGATCAAACTATCACAGATCTAGTTACCGAAGCACGCAATCAACGCCTTTTTAACAGATTAAGCATTCACAACATACTGCATCTATGAAGAAATTTCAAATCCTAAATCAGAAAGGGAAATACAGAAACATAATTGGTAAATAGAAGAATCAGAGGAAGTGTACGAACCAAGGAGCGTAGAACTCAACGAGAGCGGCGCGATCTTGACCGATCTCCTTCTCGAAGTTCTCTTCGGTCAAAACGACGACGTCATCTGCCAACGCTGAAGAGAACAAAAACAGAGCTAAAATTGCTAATGTATTACAGATCCGTGATCTCCCCATTTTTTTCTACTAGCTACCAAAGCTCCTCCTCTTCTTCTTTGTGAGTTTTTCAAAAGCCAGGGGAAGAAACAATAGAGAGTCAAATCGCTCCGCTAGGTATTTATATAAAAACCTTTTGATACGTGTATTTTATTTTTTTTTTGTAAGACTATCTTTTGCCTTTGCTTTGCTTAAAATAAGCTTTTCCCGTATTTCAACAACAACAACAACAACTACCCAGTATGTTCCCACAAAGTGGGGTCTGGGGAGGGTAATACGTACACAGGCCTTACCCCTACCCGAAAGGGTAGAGAGGCTGTTTCCGGCCGACCCTCGGCTCAGGAAAAGAGAGAGAAAATCAACAAACAAAACAAAACAAAACAAAACAAAACAAAACAATGTTAGTAAATCCGGGATAAATCAAATAAATAATTATCTAAACATAAAACCAAAAGTAGAATGACATGCAATAATACCAATCGGTTACTACCATAAAAGGCACAATACAATACATTAATTAACTATAGAGATCGCTACCAAACCCCACTCAGTCCCTAACAGAAGTACTAAGAATTCTAGAAGGCCCTACCCTACAACCCTAATACTAGACCTCCAAACTTTCCTATCAAGGGTCATGTCCTCGAAAATCCCCATTCTAGCCATATCCTGCCTAATCACCTCACCCCAATACCTCTTAGGCCTCCCTCTGCCTCGACTCGCGCCAACCACCGCCAGTCGCTCACAACTCCTCACCGGTGCATCAGGGCTTCTCCTCCGCACATGCCCAAACCATCGCAGCCTCGCCTCTCGCATCTTCTCATCCACCGGGGCCACCCCCACCTTCTCCCGAATAACTTCGTTCCTAATCTTATCTAACCTGGTGAGCCCGCACATCCACCTAAGCATCCTCATCTCCGCAACCATCATCCTCTGAACATGAGATTTCTTCACCAGCCAACACTCTGTCTCATACAGCATGGCAGGTCTAACCACAGCTCTATAAAACTTTCCCTCGAGTTTCTGTGGCACTTTCTTATCACACAAGACTCCTGAAGCAAGCCTCCACTTCGACCATCCCGCCGCTATACGGTGAGTGACATCCCCGTCTATTTTCCCGTCCCCCTGTATCACCGATCCAAGGTATCTAAAACTATCCTTCTTGGCTATGGCCTGAGATCCAATCATCACGCTCCCTCGCTTCCACTTCGCTCGACTCGGCGCTAAACTTGCACTCTAGATATTCTGTCTTAGACCTGCTTAGTTTAAAACCCTTAGACTCGAGGGTCTGTCTCCACACCTCCAACCTCGCATTAACACCATCCCTCGTCTCGTCTATCAAGACTATGTCGTCAGCAAAGAGCATACACCATGGCACATCCCCTTGAATACGGCGAGTTAGAGCATCCATTACCAAGGCAAATAAGAGAGGGCTTAGCGCAGATCCTTAATGTAGCCCCATAACCACCGGAAAATGGTCCGAGTCGCCACCCACCGTCCTAACCCTAGTCTTGGCTCCATCATACATGTCTTCGATCACTCTGATGTAGGCTTCTGGCACGCTCTTCGCCTCCAAGCATCTCCACAGAACCTCTCTAGGGACCTTATCGTACGCCTTCTCCAAGTCGATAAACACCATATGCAGGTCCTTCCTCTTATCCCTGAACAGTTCCACCACCCTCCTTACAAGGTGGATAGCTTCTGTAGTAGAGCGACCCGGCATGAAACCAAACTGGTTCACAGATATAGATGACATCTCCCTCACCCTCGCCTCGATCACCCTCTCCCAGACCTTCATGGTGTGACTTATTAATTTGATACCCCTATAGTTGTTGCAACACTGGATATCCCCTTTGTTTTTGTACAAGGGAACCACTGTACTCCATCTCCACTCCTCCGGCATCCTCTTGGTCCTAAAGATCACGTTGAACAACCTGGACAACCACTCCACTCCTGACCTACCCATGCATTTCCAAAACTCCACCGAAATTTCGTCTGGCCCAGTCGCTCGACCCCTACTCATCCTACGCAACGCCCTCAAGACCTCCTCCTCCTTAATGCGCCTGCAGTGCCCGAGGTCTCTAGGACACTCTGAATGCCCCCAGCTCCCCTAGCTCTAAGACTCGATCCCCCTCTTCGTTAAGCAGGTCTCGAAAGTATTCCCGCCATCTCCGCTTGACTTGCGACTCCCCCGTCAGAACCCTACCATCCTCGTCCTTGATGCACCTAACTTGGTCTAGATCCCGCGCCTTCCTCTCCCTCACCTTAGCCAACCGGAATAACTTTTTTCCCGTATTTCGTAATCTACAAGCAAATTTTAATTTATGAATATTTTAAATTATATTTAAGACCTCGTAAACTTTTAATTTTGTATAATTTGAGTTTTTTTTCCTGACATATGATAATTGAGTGGTACTTAGTTTAACGTTTTTTAATTTTTAGTTTCACGTTCAAATACTCATTTTAAAGATTTAATTTTATCATTATGGTATTGAGATAACGAATCAAAGCATAAAATAGGAATAACATGAAAATTGACAAATGTCAATTAAAATCTGAAAAGAGAAAAAGAAAACAACAAGAATGCTTTGAATGACTTGCTTTATCTATGACATGTTCTAACAAATAAGGCAACGACACGTTGATGACAATTGGGAGTTGGGAATTTTTGATATACCAAATTGTCAAAATCCACTACACCTCTATATTATACACAAACTATTGGGCCACACCAGAATCGAAGTAGTGGACAGTTAATGACACCAAAATCGAAGCAACAAAAGCACATATACTGCATCGTAAAGATGCGTAATGATGATGCGTGTGGCCATGACTGTCACCCCACGTTAGCCATACTAATCACAGCCTACTGGCCATGCCATTTTTTTTACCTTTGCCGATTCGACTTAGTCAACACGACCAAATTTTTTCTAAACTGATGTAGACCAGGTCTGCTTATCGAGGACGTGCAAAATCACAGCCTCAACAAGTGGAGGGACTAACTGTATTGGTTTGAATTTGAAGCGCTTGATAATTACACATAAACAGGTTCGAGGATGGGGTCAACCACGGCACAACGACGAGGATTCGTCTTAAGAAGGATTATTGCCAAGGTCGAGTAAACAGAGTAAAAAATCAACGGTAAGATAGGTTTAGAAATAGACATAAATATTCCTTTGGATATTCGCTTATGTTGTACTTTTTAGGATTTCTTAGAGATATCCCTTATGAATAGAAAGAGATAAAGCACAAAGGGGAATCTCACTTTTTGATAAGAGCACATTGTACAGGGTTGACTATAAAGAATACACAAATATTGTTCACTGATGACATTACTCAGTATACGCTATTCGATCTTTGTTTGTAAGATCCAAAGATTCCTTATTTATCTGCACTTTCCATCATTTCACGTTGTTGTGAGGAGGAAGAATCGTTTAAGTCATATAATATTTGGGTGATAAATTCCTTCTTATTACATTTACTGCCATTATCTATATTTATTGCATGTTCTTATTATAATATTCATTGACAATCATTGAGCACATACCCGATATTTACTATTCTCAAACACTATCCATAATGCTAATATCCTCCAATATTAAATCTATAATTTAATATGTTTAACCAGAATTCATCCTCTATTTTATCATTAATTAGTTTAACAAACAGTGCAACATATAGTTTCTCTCTACTAATCAGCACATTCTCTAAGTATTGGCTTAAAACTTAAGTAAATGGATATTAAGTTTTAATAAATTGAAATGAAGTTGGTGCACTGCAATGTTACTACAAACGTACTCTATTAGACGTCAAATACAGTATTAGGTAAAAGTCAATGTTAACACTATGTTTTGGGGGTATAATATAGAGGTGTAGAGTCTCGCAACCACTCTCCCGTTCCCGTAGCTGTCTTTCAAGGACACTGCTTCTCTTCTGGTTGTGCATATGAACAGAGGGAGCCGAGAGGTTGAGCGGAAGATTTTCCGTCTTCTCCACGGCCACAAGTCTCGAACCCAACTCACTCAAATCCATGCCCACATCCTTCGCCACCACCTTCACCACTCTAACCAGCTCATCTCCCACTTCATTTCCATCTGCGGTTCCCTTAACAAAATGTTTTACGCATCCCTCGTCTTCCAGCATTTTCACAACCCCAACATTTTCCTCTTCAACTCCATGATCAAAGGCTACTCCTTAAGTGGCCCGTATCAAAATTCTATCTCCTTATTTTCCACCATGAAACGACGTGGCATTTGGCCTGATGAGTTCACTTTCGCCCCTTTACTTAAAGCTTGTTCTAATCTAGAGGATCTGAAATTGGGTCAGGGTGTGCAAAAGAATGTGCTTGCACTTGGGTTTGAGAGATTTGGGTCGATAAGGATTGGGATTATTGAACTGTATTGTGGTTCTGGGAGGATGATGGATGCTGAGAAGGTGTTTGATGATATGTCTCATAGAGATGTGATTGTTTGGAATTTGATGATTAAGGGTTATTGTAAAAGCGGGAATGTGGATATGGGGTTTGGTCTGTTTAGACAAATGAATGAGAGGACAGTTGTTTCTTGGAATTTGATGATTTCGACGTTAGCTCAAAATGGAAGGGAGAAGGAGGCACTGGCACTTTTTGCGGAGATGAGGAATAGTGAGTTTGAGCCTGATGAAGCTACGGTTGTTACGATGTTACCCGTCTGTGCTCATTTAGGAGAAGTTGATTTGGGAAGGTGGATTCACTCTTATGTTAAGTCTAAGGGTCTCTATCCTGATCTTGTATCCGTTGGCAATGCATTGGTTGATTTCTTCGGAAAATCTGGTGATTTGGAAGCTGCTTTTACAATATTCAAGGACATGCCTAGGAAAAATGTAGTTTCTTGGAATGCCATGATATCTAACTGTGCTTTTAATGGGAAGGGTGAATTGGGAGTTAAATTGTTTGATGAGATGTTAAATGAAGGTGTGAGACCTAATGATTCAACTTTTGTGAGCGTTTTAGCATGTTGTGCCCATGCAGGTTTGGTCCAAAGAGGTGGAGATTTGTTTGATTCTATGATTGGAAATCATGGTATAGAGCCAACACTTGAGCATTATGGATGCATGGTTGATCTTCTAGGTCGTGGGGGTTGTCTAAAGGAGGCTCATAAACTGGTGAAAACCATGCCAATGAGACCAAATGCTGCTATATGGGGTGCATTGGTTAGTGCTTGTCGCACTCATGGTGAAATGGAGCTGGCTGAATGTTCACTTAAGGAGCTTATTAAACTCGAACCTTGGAATTCTGGTAACTATGTATTGTTATCCAATATTTATGCTGATAGAGGAAAATGGGAAGAAGTTGAAAAGGTGAGAGTGTTGATGAGGGGAGAGAGCATTAACAAAGCACCAGGACAGAGCATGGTTGTTTGATTAATTGGTGCACTTCATAAGGACATGGCTGCACCCTAGACTATTGGGTGTTGGCTTCTTGCATCAAAATACGATCCCTTCTATGAACAGCTCTTTCTTATTGATTTCCTCTTCTGCTAAGATATGCAATGAATGAAAATAATTCTCAAGGAGAAAGAAACATTTTGAAGGGACCTTAACGAGGGTTTTGGCCTTTCTTTGACAGTCTTTAGACTTCGAGTGCATGAAAGTAATTTGAACTGAAAAAAGCTTAGCTTGGATTGTCAAATTAAATGCTTTGCAAGCTAAAGAGTTAGCTCTGATTTTGAGAAACAATGTCCATAGGCACTGGCTGCTGACAGCTCAGCTCTTGGATCAGATGATGCAAGCCTAAAGTAAAAGATAATTCCCTTGCACCTCCTATACTATTATACTTGGATCAGGAGCCTCCTTCCTTTGTGCTTTTATACACACGGAAATACATTCTCTTACAATTCGCCTTCATAAAAAAATAATACTAGTCAAATTTGGTGACTAGTATTCTAGTGTTCACCCTCTCATATGTGGGCCTTAACTCCGAAACTGGAATTTGGTTGAGCCATTTTCCTGCCTTTTATTACCTTTGGATTTTAAGTGCGTTGTCCCTCCTTTTTTTCTTAGGAAACTTGAAAGCAAGAGAGCTTGAATTGCTGATAATATTTTTAAGATTATTGCAATGGTGTGCTTAGGTGTGCAAGTCACCAACTCTAGGCTCCATTTCCACTGAATCGTACAAAATCTTTTATAAGTGGTGTCACTATTTCTAGTAAAAAGGCAAAATGCTGTAACACTCAAAAAATATTTTGTGGAGCCAAGGAAGTTTGAATCCCAAAAACTCTCATATAATACTTGAAGCTAACAACCACTAAATTACTAAGATATTTTGTTGTAATTGGTATCACTTTTAATGGTTTTATCTTGTATTTCTGTTTTACTTATTATTTTTATATATATAAATTATAAAAAAATTCGATGAAGTGATGGTCCCGTGACAACGCTTGCCACCATGTAAATCAGCCCCTGCATTCATTTCTCAAATTCTGTTCTATTAATGGAAAAACAAAGAGTAGAAAGAAGGATAAAAGAGAAAGTGGGCGTCTTTTGCCGATACATTTTTAGGTGATGGAAAAACGGCTTAAAAAAGTGTGGAGATGCGGGGTATCGATCCCCGTACCTCTCGCATGCTAAGCGAGCGCTCTACCATCTGAGCTACATCCCCATGATGACATAGTGCAGTCTTATAGTCATAATAAAACAGAATAAACTTCTGAACTCACATAGAAATACCAGCCCATCATGCCACTGGTGCCGATGGCCTTTGGACTTACATTTCTCCAAATCAATTGACACACTGTAATTATGATGCCGATCCTGAACAATTGATTTTCAAACTACAGAAGTACTGGCTCATAGATGTCCTGCGCAGCCTTGTAGATACTTTGCAGATGCAGTTTACACAGTTTTTGGGTCAAAGAAACGTATAAATATCTATGCAAACATTATCGCAATGGACGGATGAGACACTTTTGGGCAGGGGATAGGAGTCAACTGGAACGTTTTACAACCTCAAAAAACAGGAGATCCAACAATGAACAACTTGCGATGAAAACAGGATTATTGAAAGATACTGGTTTAGTTAGATATTCCCACACTCGGTATAGACAAAAAACTTAGTTAACTTTTGTACCATGTATAGAAGTCTGGATCAATATCCTAATCACTATTTGTAGTGAGCTACCCATCACCATTTTAAAAAGGGGACGAAGTATATCAACAGAATACATAAATACTAATCAACAACTTTTTCCGGCACAGCCCATAACAATGCATCACCCTGGTATTCTGCTTCCAGAACTAGAGTACTTGAAGGGGCTAGAATGAAAATATGGATTTAACAGATATAGACGAAAACAAAATGCCGCAAAATAAATTTACCAGATATGGACGAAAACAAAAATGCCGCAAACGACGCCATAGGTCCAAAATTCATGCAACAATGTTCAATAAAAGAGTCCAAAAAGCACTAATTCATCATGATAAGCTGAATGGTTTAGACTCTCACTACCACCATTATATTTTCTATAACAATTGAAGACTAGACAATATAGTAGAGAATACTTCTTTTACTGTTTCACTAGAAACCTGGAACAAGAGAAACTATAGCCCATAGTGATAAACAAACATCTCCAATTTATCAGGTACAAAAGTAAGAATTAAAACAGAATTACAAAATGTCACTTCCTAGACCCATTACTTGATATACTGAGACATCCATCTGAAGCCTTCTCCATATCCCATTTTGCGGACTATGCTGCACATGAATACCTCAACTGGACGGACATTGGAATCTGCCAGGTTTACCTTCCCTTTGCCAGTGGTGACGCCCGTTAGCCCCATATGGTAACGCAGTTCATCTTCTGAGGCAGCATATGGGATGTCTATCTTGTTACCCAGTATCAGGAAAGGAACAGTTGCCAAGGACTCGTCAGAGAGCAGAGCATCCAGCTCTTTCTTGGACTCCGCAAACCTTTCTTTGTCAAAGGAATCCACCAAGTATACAACAGCATCCACCTACGGAAAAAAAAAATTTGTATTGAGCACAGCGCCAGAATTAGTCAAATTAACTCTTGGGACTTCTTATCCAGGTTTTGCAGGCAATTGCTTTAAGACTAGCAAACAAATAACACGACAGTCCAACTAAATAAAGATCTAGTTTTGAAAAACAGAACTTTGAATAATGATCATTAGCAAAGGGAATTGCGTCTTAAGTTCCCTCTTTGCAGTTTTTGATAAGTAGCAAGAAAATCATACTTAGAATTGCCCATCGGACAAGCTTGGCGCTCTTGCTACACGAGTGAAATAGAATGTTTTCCGCTTTCTCACATAAAACTGTTCCTACATCAAATTTGCAAATAAAGGTGATCTATAGAAAGTTCAATGTAGTACAATCTCTATTAATGACATCTGAAAATGTCTATTCAGGGAATTTGTACCAATAACAATGACAATGGAATTAATTCATGAAAGAATATTCTAAAAATATTTAACAAGAAACAGACCTAACTTGCTCAGAAATGAATTGAAGATGTGAAGCAAGTGTTTTTGAAAGATACTTAAGTATAAGAAGGTGGCTGAGTAGAAAGAGAGACAGAAGAGAAAGCAAATGGGAGAGCAACTATTCATGTCTTATTTGACAATGATACTTCTTCACACATCTGCGTCACCACTGCAGTAGAAATGGCTGCAGCCAATCCAATGATGTTCCTTGTTGTCAATCTCCAACGTTGTTCCTTGTATAGCTAAAAACTTCAAAAGCAGGGAAATATATGCTTGTTCTCGGTATAATGATTCAATTGTTTTGTGAAGGAAATCTTTCGTCAATGCAGATAAATATAAGTGTACGGAAAAGTACTATTGAAACACCCCCGGAAAAAGAAAGGTGCTAACAGCAAACTCCCAACATCAATATATGCCTCCCATGAATCAAATAAACAATGAGAAGTTTATTTGGGATTATGAAGGCAGGATACACATAATACTTGTAATAATACAACAACATCAAATTAACTACTGGAGTTTTTGTGCAACCTGCTTTCAAATTTCTTATTAGACAAATTATTAAACCTTGTTGAAAATGTCAAAGTTGCTACCAAAACTTTTTAAAGCTTCTCAAACATTGAAGAATCCCCAAAAATAAGAGCTTGACAATGAAGATGGGGCAGAGAGAGTAACACAATCCCGTGGAAATTAAAAGCCGTGGGTAAGAGCTCAGAAATGAGTTAGCAATAGCAACCTGTAAGTCGCTTGATAGAATCATCTCTCCAGTATATAATTTATCCTTCATTTAATACTTAACCAAGTCTCCTATTAGCAGGACAAGAAGATGAAATCGCAATTGACTTGTCAATTTTAAGACCACGTCCACCCACGGAATCATATAAATCATACAAAACCATTTGCAAGTCAAAAATCAAAATTAAGACAAGAAGAGAAACAAAAAGGCAACAAACCTTAGCATAATAATCTTTCCAAACACGGCGAGCAATCTGATGACCACCCAAGTCAAATGCTTTGAACTTGATCTTGCCAATACTAAGCTCCTCTGACGTCGGATATTGTGTTGGCTGATGCTGAACCAATCTCTGCCACAATTCCATAACCCTCAATTTTCAGATTCAATATTACAAATAACCAATAACTGAAAACAATTCTACTGAAACTAATACTAATTCTTCCGTTGTACAAATAAGGCCCAGGAAAATAAGCCACATCAGGGAATTCAATTTCAGGTGAAAAAATGGAGATCAGAAAATCAGATGAAGTTCAGCTTAGAAAGAAAATCAACCAATTACATATGTTCATCAACATAACAAATTCTGAAATATATAATCACATCTAGATATGTAAGCTCACATTAAAACGGCTCAAATTGTATGACTAATAAACACTATTTAATCAAGGAAATGCAAAAATACAAAGAAAATAGAAAGGAGAGAGACCTCGTCTTTCAACATATGGAGTAAGGTGGTTTTGCCGGCATTATCGAGGCCCAAAAACAAGATCTTAGCCTCCTTCTGCCATAATCCAAGCGTTGCTAGAATTCCATAGAACCAATCTACCAAGAACATCTTGTTGATCCGAAGAGCCCAAATCAAAAGCCCAATATAATTGGGGACGGATTGATCAATGGATCTACAAACAGGAAAAGAGGGTTAGCAATCTGTCAAAGGAGAAGTGCTTTAATTTCTTCTCCTCCTCGAAACGCTAAACACCTGGCTGGCACCAAAGGTGAGGTTTGTTTTTGTCTGCATATATAGGTGGCCAACCCTAGTCCCTCACCTTTCCTTTGGGCATAATAGCCCATAATATATAAGTAGTATAAAATTTATATACGTATATATTTTTAGCTATATAGGAGTATATATTTATATATATATATATGCATTCAATACTTTATAATTGCGTTACTTTACTTTTTTAGTCTGTTCTAAAATAAATTATATATTTTTAAATTTGAAAATAATTTAACTTTAAATTACTCATTTTATCTATTATATTCTTAATGAGAAGTTTTTATAATCACACAAAACTCATGGCCACACAAAGCTTTAACCAAAAATTTAAAAAGTTTTTTATATTAAACAATGTGCCGAGTCAAACTACCCCATTTAATTTGAAATGAAGAAAGTATATTTTTTCATTACTGAATATAAATATTTTCTAGTGCGGACTAAAAGTTAAAAAAAATAGACACATCCTTTTTCGTAATATAATAAAAGCAACAACTTCTATAAAATGAAAAGGAGAAAAATAAATTCAATACCAATCTAAGAATTACATTATCAATGGAGAAAATTGCTGAAGCAATAATGGGGTCAAAAGACTGTTAGTATTAAGTATGTAATGGATGTTGTTTGTAATTTACCCGGTATGATTGTTGGTAGCGATTTATGGTGGAAAGCAAGTGCGCTACTAGTCAAGCAACCAAGGAGAGAAATATTTTTAGCACAAGAAGATCTAGAGTTATAATTTCAGTGGTTGGAAAAGATAGCTGAGCTTCAAAAAGAATAAATTTAATTATATCACCTATTATTATTTGCATTTTATTTTTTCTAGTTATTGAAACTTTGTATTTGCTTTAAGATATTGTTCTAGTTATGCTTTATGGTTATTGGAATCTATATTTGACTATTAGTCAAGTTACTAATATTTATTTTGAAATATTAGAATTTTATGTCGTTGTACTTAGGTAATTTTTTATTTTTTTAATAATAAGTAATATAGATTGTTATTCAAGTAATTTTATTTCATTCTTTTTCTTACAGATGTGTCATTCACCATAAACAACGATGAGCATGTTGACGAATTTCTTATAAATGAAGTAGATGATGATGATGTACTTCATTTGGTAATTTCAGTGTAGCTCCCACATCCGAATATTATTTAATTTTGTCTAAAAACTTCATGCAGAACTTCTCCTCATACAGAAGTTTATTTCATCAAGGAAATACTTGAAGGGCATGATAAGAGATGTTATGAGATATTTAGGATGGAAAAACATATATTTCTTGACTTATACGAAACACTAAATGAACAATATGATTTGAAAGCAACAAAAAAAATGGTCATAGAGGAGATGGTTGCGATATTTTTACTGGTGGTCGGACATAAAGTAGGGAATTGAATGATTCTAGAATGATTCCAACACTTTGAAGAGACTGTTAGCAAACATTTTCATCATGTTTTAATAGCGTGTTTGAAATTGGCTAGGGATATTATTAAGCCAAAAGATCCAACATTTTCTGATATTAATCCTAAAACAAGAGAAGATGATAGGTATTGGCCTTATTTTAAAAATTACATTGGAGCTATAGATGGCACACACGAGCCTTGAATTGTTCGCTCTAAGGAACAAATTAAATGCATTGGCAGAAAAGGCTTCATTTCACAAAACATAACGATTGTATGTGACTGGGACATGTGCTTCACATTTGTATGATCTGGGTGGGAAGGTACTGCACATGATACTAAAATATTTTATCCGGCACCTAGAACGAAAAGCCTCAACTTTCCTCATTACTATGCCTTTGTGTTAGTTTAATATGTAAATTTTATTTTTATTCATCTTAATTAACTCTTTTTTACTTGGTGTGGGCAAATATTATTTGGTTGATTCAAGCTATCCAACAACGATGAGTTATTTAGGACCGTATAAGGGTGAGCGATATCATCTCTCGGATTTCAAGCGCAACTCTAGTTTTAGAAATCCAAATGAAACATTCAATTTTTTTCACTCCAGTCTTCGATGTACAATTGAAATAACATTTGGAGTCTAGAAAAATAGGTTTTCTATTTTACGCTCAATGCCATCTTTCAAGTTTGAGACTCAGATTCATCTTGTTATAACTACCATGGCTATACATAATTTCATCCGACAACGATCTTCTACGGATAAGGAATTTAACTATTATGCTAATGTGACGACCCAAAGGGTCATCACCGGATTTTTTCCTTTTTGGCGCTTTCGAGGCCTTGAAAACCCCACTTGTAGTTGCCTTAATTTGCATTCGCAGTTCGAGCGCATAGCGGGAAAGCTTTTATGTTGAAATATGTGAATTATGTGAAAAAATTGAAGATTTTAATGTTAATATAATTAAAGTTGACTTCGGTCAATATTTTTGGTAAACGGATCCGAAATCGTGATTTGACGGTCCCAAAGGGTCCGTAGAAAAATATAGGACTCGGGCATGTGCCCGGAGTCAAATCCGAGGTTTAGAATATAAGTAAAAGAATTTTTCTGTTAAATTATTTTTTTGAAGTCATTAAGGAAAATGAAAATGAAAATTGATTAAAAGACAATGGTATCGGGCTCGTATTTTGGTTCTGATGCCCGGTACATGTCTTAAATATGAGTTGAGCTCTTTCTGTGAAGTTTGATTGAAATCGGACGTCGTTTGACGTGTTTCGGACTATAAGTTCCAAATTTGAAACTTTATGAAACTTAGAAGAAAATCATGTGTTATGAGGCTTGATTCTATGTATATGATGTTATTTTGGCAATTTGATCGCGCAAGTAAGTCCATAGGATATATTTGAGGTTGTGTGCATGTTTGGTTTGGAGCCACGGAGGGCTCGGGTAAGTTTTGGGTAGGTGTCGAGTTATTTTTCTTAAACTTTGGGCTTTAGATTTGCAACAGGTGCTTCAGACCTGCAATGTGAAGCATGGCTCGCAAATGTGAGTATCGCAAATGCGAAGGCTGCTTCGCAAAAGCGAAGTTAGCCAGGTCCGCTCGGGATCGCAAAAGCGAAGGATTTTCTGCAAATGCGAACAAAATCTCACAAATGCGAAGACTGGGCATCTGGGCAGGGTTCGCAAATGCGAACTCTTTTCTCGTATTTTCCAAGTCTAGTGGGTTCGCAATTGCAAACCCAGGTTCGCAATTCCGATATCCACAACCTGTAATTTTCATACTTAGACGATTTTTAAGCCTCATTTTTCATATCTCTCAAACCCAAACACCCATTGGCGATTTTTCAAGAACTCTTTCTTCTCCAATTCAACTGTAAGTTGATTTTCACTTAATTTCTTCAATCTTTAACATCATTTATCATGTTTTCATCTTAAAATTAAGTTTTTTCATGGGAAAACAATGGGGATTTTGGGTAGAACCTAGGTTTTCTTAAAATTGGGGGCTTGAACCTCAATTTGAGGTCCGATTTCAAAACAAATCATATATATGAACTCATGGGGGAGTGGATAATCGAGTTTTGGTTCGAACCTCAGGTTTTGACCACGTAGGCCCGAGGGCATTTTGGAAATTTTTGAGTAAAACTTTAAAAAATTTATTTGTATGCATTCAAGTTGATTCAATTAGCATTTGTTAATACATTCTAGTAATTTGTGACTAGATACTCGAGGGATAAAGCTATACTAGAGGCTTGAGTGGATTTTTAGAGTATTTGAGGTAAGTTTTTTATCTAACTTTGGCTTGAGGGAATAAGATTAGAATATTATTTGCTAATTGCTAAATGTTGAGTACGCTATATAGGCATGGTGACGAGTATCTATATACCGGCGTCTAGCATGATTGTGAGTCCTTATTGTGCTTATTCTGATTTTGTTGTGACCCTTCCTTGTTAAATTGGTGAACTTTATATGATGTGAAGAGTATGAGAAGAAATTTATGACTTGTAAATTCTTTGGAGCGTTGGCTCTAATGATAAAGTAAATATTAAGTAAGAAATGAAGGAAAGAGAAAGAGATTTGAGTAGTCCCTTGCTGGGTTATTTACGTACTTTGATTATCTCCCTCGCTTGGATGTGAAAGTTATTGTTATTGTTCCCTTGCCGGGATTTGACTGTTTACTTGTGTTTTCCCTTGCCGGGATATCTATTACTTTTGTCTATCCCCTCGCCCCCATTGTTTGTGATTGTTGTTTTGGGTGAGGTTGAGTGATAAAGCACGATAGGTGATGTCGTGCACGATTGTTTTGATTATTAATGCACGAAGGAACATTTCGTGCCATATTTTGATTATTAATGCACGAAGGAACATTCCGTGCCATGTTTTGATTATTAATGCACGAAGGAACATTCCGTGCCATGTTTGATTATTAATGCATGAAGGGACATTCCGTGCCATGTTTGCTTTATTACTCTCGTTGACTTTGTAGTTGTACCGTCTTATTCCTTATTTATTTACCCTGTATTCTAAACTGCTACAGCTCCTATAGCATGCTCCTCCCCTCTTGACTTGTTAAGTTTCTATTTTCTCTTATATTGCGTATATATATACGCAATACAAGAATTTTACGTTTGTTTGGTAGTCCGGTCTAGCCTCGTCACTACTTCGCCGGGGTTAGGCCAGACACTTACCAGCACATGAGGTCGGTTGTGCTGATGCTACACTTTGTGCATCTTTTTGCACAGATCCAGGTGTTGGAGCAGCATTCGAGTAGTAATAGCATTTTGGGAGTAAGCTTCCAGTCCAGGGACATTCGAGGTAGCCTTGCTGACGTCCGCAGGCCCAGAGTCATTTCTAATTCATCCAGTTTGTTATTATTATACCGTAGCAGACAGTTCTATGCTTCATCCGAACCTTTTATTTAGCATTCTCTAGACGTCCGTGAGTATTGTGACACCAGTCTTGGATAGAGGATTTGTTAAACTTCCGTATTTTTTTCTTCAGTAAATTATATTTGAGACTTCCGCTTTATTGTTAAATGCTTTATTATTGTTAATATTGTCGATGTTCGCTAAAGAGGTATTTGGTAATTGGCTTGCCTAGCTCCCATTAGTAGGCGTCATCACGAGTTCCGAGGGAAGGAAATCCGGATCGTGACAACTAATGAAGACACTACTGCAGAGATTGAGGAAGGAGATGGGCCATTTGATATTCCTTTAGAAAAGCAAGACAAGTCTTCGACTATTATGAAGGCGTTGCGTGATAGAATTAGAGATGTAATTATTGAGAAATATTATCATGTGTGAGTGAGTTATTTCATGGTGTAAATAACAAGTATTTAGTATGTATGTATACTTTATGTTTATATTTTAACTAAATTAAATAAAAACTAATAACAATCTCTTATAATAAATATTAAAATTTATTGTTCTTTTTAAATAATTATAAAAGTTTGGTACTATCCTTTTTGGTAATTTGACACTTAAAAGTACTTTTTATAAAGATTGGCCAAACACAAATTTGTTTAACAAATATTGTAAAAAGTACTTCTTAAATGAATTGGCCAAACACAAAATATTATTTTTTTCAAAAGTACTTTTGAGAAAAATACCCTTCAAAATAAGCAGATTTTGACAGCTTGGCCAAATGGGCTTTGTTTGCAACAAATTATATGTGATACAAAAATAAATTGCCACCATAATATAAATATGAAGAAACATAATTTTACTCATAAAAAGACGTGGGTACAATTCTGTTTATCCTCTTGATTCTTCTGTCCTGATTATATCCATGATTCGAGGGCTAGAATAGCGTGTTTCTCGAACGTAGGATGGTGCGGACTTTCATGGATTTATTTGACACCATGAAGTATGTTGTGGATCTTTTTGAAGTATTTGATTATAAAGAATTATCCGGCCACTTCTTGATATATTTGTGAATATCCCGTGAGTTTATGGGATTTTCGAGATGATCTCCATTTTTTGAGATATTTTTTAAAGGATTATGAAACCCTTTTTATAGGAGCGACATAGGGTTTTGGTATAGTATCCTCCAAGCAATACTGACAGACTCCTAGAGTTTCAAAAGGTCTTGTAGTGTCTTGAATTTAAGATTTAGCTTGATCCATTAAAATTTTGATATCTACAAGTGCCCCCTACTTCATGGTTTGTTGGGGTGTAAGCTTGACAAAACTAGAAGTACCCGATCACAACGAATTTTTTTGAAATAGTTTCAATTTGTATGAAGAAGAGATGAAGGGTTGAACTGGTCCTATCGGGCGTGCCAATTTATTTGCAACAAATTATATGTGATACAAAAATAAATTGCAACCACAATATAAATATGAAGAAATATAATTTTATTCATAAAAAAGACGTGGGTACAATTCTGTTTATCTCCTTGATTCTTCTATCCTGATTATCTCCATGATTCGAGGGCTAGAATAGCGTGTTTCTCGAACGTAGGATGGTGCGGGCTTTCATGAATTTATTTGATACCAAGAAGTATATTGTGGATCTTCTTGAAGTATTTGATTATCACGAATTACCCGGTCACTTCTTGATCTCTTTGTGAATATCCCGCGAGTTTATGGAATTTTCGAGATGATCTCCATTTTTTGAGATATTTTTTAAAGCATTATGAAACTCTTTTTATAGGAGTGACATAAGGTTTTGGTAGAGTAGCCTTCAAGCAACACTGACAGACTCATAGAGTTTCAAAAGGTCTTGTAGTATCTTGAATTTAGGATTTAGCTTGATCCATTAAAATTTTGATATCTACAAGTGCCCCTTACTGAGGTTTGTCGGGGTGTAGGCTTGGCGAACTTGAAGACAAGACTTGAAATACCCGATCACAATAAATTTTTTTGAAGTAGTTTCGACTTGTAGGAGGAAGAGATGAAGGGCAGAACCGGTCCCATTGGGCGTGCCAGTTTGTTTGCAACAAATTATATATGATACAAAAATAAATTGCAATCACAATATAAATATGAAGAAATATAATTTTATTCATAAAAAGACGTGGGTCTTCTGTCCTGATTATCTCCAAATTTGAGGGCTAGAATAGCGTGTTTCTCGAACGTAGGATGGTGCGGGCTTTCATGGATTTATTTGATACCATGAAGTATGTTGTGGATCTTCTTGAAGTATTTGATTATCAAGAATTACCCGGCCACTTCTTAATCTCTTTGTGAATACCCATGAGTTTATGAGATTTTCGAGATGATCTCCATTTTTTGAGATATTTTTTTAAAGTATTATGAAACCCTTTTTACACAGACTCCTAAAGTTTCAAAAGGTTTTGTAATATCTTGAATTTAGGATTTAACTTGATCCATTAAATTTCGATGTCTACAGGCTTTAGGCTAAGTCAAATGGTAAAAAAAGTTGGGATGGGTAGGGGTAATTAATTCCAATTGGATAGGTATATATATTGTGAATAATATTCAGATAGGAAAGGAAAGGTAATTATTTTAAGATCAATGTATATTTTGCATAAATTGCTCATTTTGAAGTTGTTAAAGAAATTAATTACATCCAAAGTTTACACAAAAAGTAATACTACTATAATCACTTTTTAACAAAGTATTAAAATATTTGATATAATCGTAATATGACACATCAATACTATGATTTACCAAGGAAGAATCATTTGTTACAAGCACAAGTGTGGATCATTTGTTGTAATCAACTTAACCCATTGTTTTTACCTGGAAACATTTATATATGCATGCATATTACAATTTCAACATAGATACTGAATTCTGAAAACCAGACTTTGTAGTAACCAATATCAAAGGACACATACTCTGTATTGTTCCTTGCTTGTGAAATGAGACTTTACTTGCCTTGACGGGTTAAGAATTTATGCCTACCAAAGATTGAGACTACCTACGACGGATAAACACGATAGTAAACATGGAATTGATAGTGATCTGCGCGTACGACTCGCTTAAAACTTCTGAAGATAGCGACAGTATATGAAGCATATTTGCGCAGCGCATAATAGATTACAGTAACTTAAAGGTCAAAAAAGTGCCAAGACAAATACCACATTCCATTTCGTTGCTCAAGCATAAGCAAATAATTGTCTTAAAAGTTATACAATGTCGATGTCCAGACAAAAATCACTCTTCGTATATTGTTGCTTATTTCCAAGTGCACCTATATATACCACAAGCTTAAATGCTAACTGACTCGAAAACAAAATTGAATTTCTCGGCCACTCATTTAGGCAACTGATGTATGTTTGCTCTTGTAGAAATGGTGAACAAGAAACTTCTTTCTATACTAGTGCACATGTTAAGATCGAGCCATCAAGCGCCAATTGGAAACTGCTACAAAATCCTATAAATTATGCATCCATCACAGCGGCCCTTTGGTACTTAGGCTGCAACTGCCTCAGCAACTGGACTAGAAGTGTTAGCTTTAACCTTCAATCCAAATGTACACATATTAAGCAAAAGCTGAAAAATCCTTTTTAATTGCATCTGACCCATAAAAGACAACGGGGAGGGGCTGACCCATAAAAGGCAACGGGGAGGGGGGGCTTCATAAACTATCAAGTACGTCTGTGCATGATATTTAGATGATCTAATATACCAGTTAAATATGAGAGAGAATCTCAGTTCACAACCTAAGGAGGATTTCCTCCCTACCTGCAATTTTTACATGCACATGTGTGAGGGACATCAGCAAGACCTGGTAATCAGCTTATGACTTCCAAATAGATGACAAGAAGATCTACAAATACTAAATTTACGGATTAAATAATAAGCCAAGCTTCAACAGTATTTTGATGAATCCAGGATATCCCACTGGAGCATCTCGACGAAGATATGACTGAATATTTTTTGGGGGGACAATTAGTGATATTCTAATTCATGAGGAAATGAACTATGTTTTCCTGTAGAAAATACACATTACCCGCAATAAGAGAGAACCGAGAAATTACCTTTGCTGCCTTGAAGAGTTCATCAATCACTTCAGACAAGGTTGGATGTGCATGAACAGCAAACTTTATGTCCTGCAAGATGCAATTAAAATGATAAAGCAAAATAGGATAATGTTGCTAAAAATGTGATTGGTATTTGTTATCTTTCCCACGAGATTCATGATAAATCCTGCTGAAGATCGCAATGGTTGCAAGAAAAGATTTAGAATTTCATTATTGAAAGAAAACAACACCGAAAAATCTTCCAATCCAATACCAAAACCTCTACCCAATTCAGTTGAAATATTTCCGCAAAACTGTTTTTTTTTTATGAGGAACATGTCAATGTAACGTCTACCTGTATACGTGTTCCCATAGCTATGGCATTGGACGCTTCATGTATGAGGTCCGCAGCATGCATTCCAAAGATGTGAACTCCTAGGATCTCCCCATTGTCGGGTCTGTATATCATCTGCATCAGACAAAGATTCCAATGAACAAAAACAATAATACTAATCTTGGGATACTAGAAATAGACTAAAACCATTCAGAAACAAAAAACAAACTCCAACAAGTAGCTAAGCATCATATACACAATCCATGAACAATCAATTAGAAAGGATGTCATGGCCACCTTTGCAATTCCCTCCCCTTCATTTTCAGCAAGGGCTTTTGTGTTGGCCTTGAAACTAGTCTTGGCTATACCAATCTCAAAGCCCTCGTTTTCGGCTTTTTCTCTGGCTTGAGGCTGCAAAATTGCAACAAAACAATAACACTTTTAAGCAGAATGCAATCGACAACTAAAAAGTTAACCCAGTATGAAAGACTGAATGTTAACAAGCATATATCCTTCAGTGAGTTTGCATACACATCAAGTGTATGTAGGTGCATAAAATAGGCGCACTTGCTCAAGTTCCAGTGTCCAGTATCAGACCAATATACAAATAGCCTCATTAAACTAACTATTAGTTATTATATGTCGAACACCCTAAAAATACAAAAATAATGTTAAACAATAAATTTTCCTTCTAGTGCTGTAACTCATGAAATGAAATGATATTAAAGAACAAACATTATCCAGATATAACCAGTAAAGAAAGTGCACAAGGAAACACCTAATGTTCGCAAAGAAATTATTGTACCTCTGTTAATCCGACCATACTGATTTCAGGATGGGTAAAGCATGCAGCTGGAATGCTTAAATGATTCAGGATGTGGTCCTTTCCAGTAACTTGCTCAACAACTATGTAAGAAGAAAAGGCCAAATGTTAAAACAATTACAGGAAACTTGCTCAACAATAAACATAGCAGTTGATGTCACACAAGATCGTTACCGGAGATTCCTTGTGCACTTGCAGCATGTGCAAGCATCATTTTTCCATTTGCATCACCAATGCAATACAAGTGAGGGACCTAGCGACCATGAAGCCAAATGAGTTGAAAGAAAATTGACTAGAGAAATCCAAAAATAAAAAAAGGGATATTCATGCTTACCAACTCTCCATTGGCATCAATAACACACATGCGTTCGTCAACAGGAATAAATCCACGTTGTGTTTGAACATTTATCTGTTTACAAAACAAAATTATGAGAAGACACAACATTTATAAGGTTAGTTGCTGTAAACATGCATACAACTAACATTTTCCAGGCCAAGTCCCTGCGTGAATGGAGCCCTTCCGGTCGCAATTAGAGCAGCATCTACCTGCAGCAGAATAAAATATTTGGGATTTATCAGATCTAGTGACCGGAACCAAGTACCCTGCAGAGTATAGAAAATGTGGAAAACAAGATCTTAAATCTGAATGCAGGCTACAATGAAAGCAAAGCTGTTCTCCCTCTTTTGATGTTAGCACTATTCCGAAAGTACTACCTGCATAGTCTTACAATGATATGTTGCAGGAATGTTGCTAAGCTGATACAGCTTATATGGTAATCAAAATTATCCTATACAACCGACTTAAGCTGTGTACTTAATTTACTCGTATAACAATCACAATGTGCTTATCAAAAGCGTATAGTCTTGCAACAAAATACTATAGACAGGTTAATCCAACAGTGAGTTTTTCCTGATAAACAGGTCAGCTGAACAATGATAAAGCTTAAAGGATGAATGAGACCTATGATGTCGTAGAAATCTATATATTATTAAAAGGAAAGGATAAAGCCCCCTCCTTAAGCCAAGTGGCAGCATATAAAAAAAGGCACATGGCATAATTAGTTACTAATTAGTTTTATAGTTAATTAATAGTTATTAGTTATTATATATGAATTTAAATATTTATAAAAACGAAATTATAAATATTGGAAAACTACCATATATATATATAGTAGTTTCAAGTTAGAGTTTTAAAATTATTTTAAAATAAAAAAATAACTATACTAATTAGTTTTTTAGTTAATTAATAGTTATTAGGTATTATATTCTGAACCCTTAAAGCACCTGCCCCGACTATGCCTTTGATACACCATATATATATATATATATATATATATATATATATATATATATATATATATATATATATATATATATATATATATATATCAATTGTACAGGTTTATGTGGGTGACTGGTCTTAGTCTCTAGAATTAGTTATAATAAAAAAATCAAAATATAAATATATAAAAAATAACTACCCATTCAAATTGGGTGGGAGTAGTTTCAAGTTAGAGTTTTAAAATTATTTTAAAATAGCAAAATATAAAAGGAAAAATAAAATTAACTATATTTAAAAAAACGAAAAAATCTATATCTATATCTATCTATATGTTATTAAAAGGATAGGAAAAAGGATCCTCCTTAAGCCAAGTGGCAACCTTATAAATAGTTATTGGTTATTATTTTTAATTTAAATATATATAATAATCAAAAAATAAAATACAATAAAAAAACTACTCCACCTATATATATATATATATATATATATATATATATATATATATATATATATATATATAGATAATATAAAAAAACAAAAATGAGGATTTTTTATATTAATTTAATCTTTCATTAAAATATATTGTTCATGAAAATTTAGATAATATTAAAAACAATAGAACAACATTTAAAATAAAAAAATATTTCAACAGTAATAAATTATAAATCTTTCTCATATATGACAAAAAGAAAGCAACAACAACAACAACTACCAAGTATAGTCCCGCAAAGTGGGGTCTGGGGAGGGTAGTATGTAGACAGGCCTTACCCTTACCCAAAAGGGTAGAGAGGCGGTTTCCAATCGACCCTCGGCTTAGAGAAGGAAAGGGGAAGCAACAACAAAAACAAAAACAAAAGAGCATTAGTAATTCCGGCATAAATCGCATAAATAGTTATCTAAACATAAGAATTATACATAAAATGACATGCAATAATATCAAACAGTAGCTACCATAAATAACTACCATAAGGGGGACACAATCCAATGCACGAATCATCTATGAGTCGCCCTGACAAGCCTCACCCAACCCCGGGAAAGGAGTACAAAAAATTCTAGGAGCCCCTATCCTACAACCCTGATACTAGACCTCCAGACTTTTCTATCAAGGGCCATCTCCTCGGAAATATGCATCCTAGCCATGTCATGCCTAATCACCTC
>JASVEL010010725.1:0-66359 GCA_032618575.1 Nicotiana noctiflora | reverse complement strand
TGGAGATAGCCGTAGCCTTAGTCTCTGTGATATGCCTGTTGTGCTGATTAGTAGAATGACTGGCGTGTCAGATTAGCCTCGTAAGCATTTTCGAGAATCTCCTTCATCGCCTCGTTAAAAACCTTTCCGACAAAACCCGAATGGGACAAAACTAGGATGAGGGAAAAAGAGTACGACTCAGGGGATACTCTTTAGAAATAGAAATACTTGAGGTGAGAGTTGTTACAGTTGTTTTGGAGCGTATTTCCTTCCATGATCTCTAGTCGAAATGAGCCTTTACCTGGTTTTGCGGTGATTTTGTAGGGTCCATCCCAATTGGTTCCCAATTTTCCTTCACTAGGGTCTTTGGATGCCAGAGTCTTGGCTTTTAGTAGGTAGTCGCCTACTCTAAGTGGTAGGATTTTTGATTTCTTGTTGTAGTATCTTTTGATTTGCTGTTTTTGGGCTACCAGCCTAATGTGGGCCATTTCTCTTCTTTCTTAGGCTTCATCGAGGTCTTGGAGTCGGTTCGCATCATTCTCTGCCCTGCTTGTGTGTGAGTATCTTAAACTCGGCTCGCCTACTTCGACTGGTATGACGGCGTCAGTTTCGTAGACCAGCAAGTAAGGCGTTTCTCCCGTGGATGATTTGGGGGTGGTTTTGTGTGCCCATAAACCTCTGGAAGCAGCTAGGGCCATAGTCCTTTGGCATCTTCGAGCTTCTTCTTCAATATATTCAATATGGTTCTGTTGGAAGACTCTTCCTGGCCATTGGCAGTAGGATGATATGGTGTTGAGAGTATTCTTTTGATGTGCCATTTGTCGAAGAAATTGGTTATTTTCTGACCGATGAACTGTCACCTATTATCATAGGTGATTTATTTGGGGATGCCGAAACGACAAATGATGTTCTTCCAAATGGAGGCGATGACCTCTTGCTCACAAATTTGTGCGTAAGCACCTGCTTCTACCCGCTTGGAGAAATAGTCAGGTAAAACCAATAAAAAGCATACCTTTCCTCGTCCGGCGGGTAGCGGTCCGATTATATCCATTCCCCATTTGATGAAGGGCCAAGGCGAAGTGACCAAATGGAGGGGTTCTCCTGGTTGGTGTATCATGGGGGAGAACTTTAGATACCTTTCATATCGGCATATGTACTCCGCGGCATCTTTTTTCATAATAGGCCAGTAATACCCGGCTCGTACTAGGCAACATACGAGTGTTCGATTGCCCGTGTGGGTGCCATAATGGCCTTCGTGTACTTCCTCTAGTACCAGTGTTGTTTGATTGGGGCCTAGGCATTTGGCCAGGGGTCCTCCAAAGGTTCTATTGTAGAGTTCGTCATTTATCATGCAGTATCTTGCCGCCTGCATACGGAGCTTTTTTCCTCCTTTTTTGTCGGGCGGCAGGGTTCCATCTTGTAAATATGATAGAAATTGGTTGCGCTAGTCCCAAGTTAAATGTAAAGAGATTACCTTTGTGTGATCGATTGCCGAGTGGAGGAGAGTGACGATGCTCTCTTTATTTAGGCTTGTGGTGGCCGTAGCCAGCTTAGCCAGACCGTCTGCTTCGGCATTATGCACTCTAGGAACTTGTTCGAAATGGCATTCGTCGAGCTATGTCATCAACCTGTGGATTTTTGCCTGATACTTCTACAACCTTTGTTCCTTGCTGGTAAGTCCCAGTGACTTGATATACCACGAGTTGAGAGTCGTAGTGCAAAATGAGCAGGCGGGCCCCATATCCGATGGCTAATTTTATACCTATAATAACGACTTTGTATTCTGCTTCGTTCTTAGTCATCTCGGGGCATCGTATGGACTGATGAATAATTTCGCCCGTAAGGACTTCGAGGATGAGTCCCAATCTCGATCTCGAGGCATTGGCGGCCCTATCTGTGTAGAGGGTCCAGAGGTCAATATTTGGGGTGGAATGTAGGGCCTCATTTTCTACCTTCGGCAATAGTTTTGCGCTGAAGTCAGCCACGAAGTCGGAGAGGACTTGTGATTTGATGGCGGTTCTAGGGATATATGTGATATTATGCTCGTTGAGCTCTATGGCCTATCTGGCGAGCCGGCCCGATAGCTCGGGCTTGTGTAGGATGCTCCTCAAGGAGAACATGGTCACTACTTTAATGGGGTGGCATTGGAAATAGAGTCTCAGCTTCCTTGAAGCCGTGACCAGTGCCAGAGCCAATTTTTCGAGGTGTGGATACCGTGTCTCGGCATCCACTAAGGTTTTGCTAATGAAATAGATAGGTGATTGCGTACTTTTCATTTCTCGAACCAATACCGCGCTGACGATGACTTTTGATACGACCAGATATGTTAGTATGGGTTCACCCGGTTCCACTTTTGACAGTAGTGGTGGCGATGACAGATACATTTTCAGCTCTTGCAAGGTTTTGACACATTTTTCATTCCATTGGAATCCATTGTCTTTTCTTAGGACGTTGAAGAATTTGCGACATCTGTCTGAGGATCGCGAGATGAATCGGGAGAGGGTAGCTATCTGACCTGTCAATTTCTGGACTTGCTTTTTTCTATTTAGCACTTCGAGTATCGAAGCAATCGCTTTGATTTGGTCAGGGTTGACTTTGATACCTCTTTGGGATACGAGAAACCCTAAAAACTTTCCTGACGCCACGCCGAAGGCACATTTCTCGGGATTTAGTTTCATCCCATACTTTTTTATTATTTCGAAGACCTCTTGTAAGTGGTTGATGTGATATTCCTTTTTAGCGGACTTCACTAGCATGTCATTGATATAAACTTCCATGGTTTTTCCGAGCTGTTCTTTGAATATTTTGGTGACTAGTATTTGATACGTGGCCCCTGCATTTTTGAGCCCAAAGGGCATCACTTTGTAATAATAAGTCCCCTGGTGTGTGATGAACGTAGTTTTCTCTTGGTCTTCTTCAGACATTATGATTTGATATAACCAGAATATGCGTCCAAAAAACTTAGCAGTTCACGTCCGGCGGTGGCGTCGATCAACTGGTCGATGTGTGGAAGGGGAAAGGAGTCTTTAGGGCACGCCTTGTTCAGGTCGGTGAAGTCCACGCAAATTCTCCACTTCATGTTCTTCTTTTTAACCATCACTACGTTGGCGACCCACTTCAAGTATTTTGTCTACCTCTTCAAGAACTGCCTCATTAATTGCAATGTTGAATTTTCTTCTGATTTGTCGCACCAGCGGATGCAGTGGGTCGACGTTTAGTTTATGGGTAGTAATATCTACGAAATCCCTGGCATATCTTCATGGGAAAAGGCAAAAAAGTTTGCTTGATTAGTTAAAAATTCACTATACTTACTTGGGTCGGTGAGCCCGTGGCCGATGTAGGCCCTCTTTTTGGGGTTGCGGCTATCCAGCTGAATCGGATCGAGGTATTTGATCGTTGCTTTGCAGGCCTCCACAATGTCTAAATCCCTGATGGTGTCGGTCGTCGGGTCAATTTTAGTCCCCGACATGGCTAATTGCTATGCTTCCGCGCTTGCTCCTCTAAGCTATCGAGTGTGGGCGCAATCCTGTGTTATATTGTAACATTCTTGCGCGGTGTGCGGCTCCCATTTGATGTTGAATATTCCCCATGGGGTAGGGAACTTGACCACCTGGTACAAGATTGAGGGGACTGCTCGCATGGCATGTATCCATGGGCGCCCGATGATGACTTTGTATGTCGTTTCCTGGTCCATCACGTGAACGGTTATTTCTAATGTGATTCCTCCCGCGAGGACGGGCAGAATTATTTCGCCGGATGTATGTTCCACTGCATTGTTAAAACCGTTTAGTGTTATGCAGATGGTATTATCCTATCCACGAGTCCCATCTGTGAAATGGCTCTCGGATGGAAGATGCAGGCGCCACTTCCGTCATCGATCATGACTCTCTTGACGTTCGTATCAACAATACGTAAACTGATAACTAAAGCATCGTAATGGGGAAAGTATAAACTGTCGGCATCAGACTTATTAAAGGTGATACTTCCTTTGAAGTCATCATACCGTTCGTAGGAGATAGTCTATTTCAGCCTGTGCGTGTTGGAAAATTTGACATGGTTGATAGCAACATCGGTGCCGTCTCCAACGATCATATTTACCATCCATGTCGGGGAAGGTAGCTTTGGTGGTCTGTGAGATTATTCTCGCCCGCTTGCGAAGTTGGCTTTTCCTTTATCGCTGAGCATCTCTTTTAGATATCCTTGGTTTAACATTCTGACGACCTCCTATTGCAGGCCTATGCAATATTCGGTCCTCTATCCTCGCTCTTAGTGGAATTCACACAAGACGTTTGATTTCCTCGTGGCAGGGTCTGACTTCATTTCCCAAGGCCATTGTACCTTGCTTCCAAGCTTTTCCAGCTCGTACACTATCTCTGAAGGAGAGACACAAAAGTTATGTGATGAAAGCAAATGAGGCGTACCTCTTTCGCTTCTAGCGGGGCGAGATGTTGCTTTAGTGCGTCTGCATGTTGAGGAGGAGGATGGGGAGACCTCATGTAAGGATGATGTCGTTCCTTATTGGGGCGAGGGGGATGTTCTCGGCGTCCTTCGTGATGTCGATCTTTCCTTGTGTCTGATTGTATGGTTGTTAGCCGTCGGGTCGGCCCGCTGAGATTGTCTTTGTCCGCTCGTAACCTCCGCGCAGTAGGCGTTGTGGATCTCGTCCCAAGTTGTGGGAGAATACTTCATGAGCCGATTTAGTAGCTTCTTAGTTGCTCTGGAGCCGTCCCTGTCGAGTCCGTTCTGGAAAGCAGCTACCGCCATGCCTTCCGACACGATTGGCAGGCTCATCCTCACCCCGTTGAATCTAGCGAGAAAGTGCCTGAGCCCCTCGCCTGTGATTTGCCTGACAGCGAAGATGTCGTTCACCCTTGCCCCCGTATTCTTTGCACCAGCATGCGCGGTGACTAACTTGTCTGCAATTTCTTCAAAGGTTGAAATTGCTTTGGCAGGCAGTTGGGAGTACCATGTTAGGGCTCCTCTGGTCAGCGTCTCGCCGAACTTCTTCAATAGCACAGATGGTACCTGCTCTTTTGATAGGTCGTTACATTTCACAACGGTAACGTAATGGATGAGGTGATCCTCGAGATCGGTGGTTCCATCATACACCCTCAAGTAAGGGGACATCTTGAAAGTCTTTGGGATGGAGTAGGGGGCGGCTTCCTCGGAGTATGGTTGTTCCACGAACCTTCCCACATTGCATTTTGTTAGTAATTTAGGTGCTCCAGGGATCTTGTCGACCCTATCCTGGTGCTCTTTCATTTGGTCGCGAAGAGCCTTGTTTTCGCTCTCCATTTCTTCTATTTTTCTCAGGATGGATGCCAGCGTGTCGTCATGGATTTGTGTTTCGATGGATTGGTTGTTTGTTCGCGCTTCTCCTTGTTCGTCCGTTGTAGTAGCTGTACTCATCGTTGGTATTGCTTTGATGTGACCCTGTGGTGATTTTTCACTAAGCTGCTCAGGGTACTCGTCAACCATTCTTCTAGTAATTTCCTAACTGTCGGGGGTGCTTCTTTTGCAGCGGATGTGGAAGCTTCCTTGTCCTACAAGGCCGCTAGATTCTCGGATGGAGAAGGTGAAGTTTCTATCTCTGGTGCGGCGTTGGGGGTGGTGTTGGTGACAACGTCATCGCCGACCTCATTAAGAGAGCTCAGGAGGTTGGCTCTGACCCCCATTATAGATTTGAATCTGGTGTTATTTTCGGCCATTTCTGGGTTTTGTGGAATATGGATGATAGGGTTAGTTGATCTTTGGGTGTATACTATAGATTTGATTCTCGAAATTCCCACAGATGGCGCCAAATTGTTTGAATATCATTAATATTTAATATCTATATAAAAAAGGGGTAAATCGTAATCACATATAATAAATTCCGAAACAGGATCTATATCGTTAATATTATGAATATTAGCAAAAATGAATAAGTTATGAATATTATCGATGATCACAATTGAGAGGATAAAGAGAGAGAGTAATCAGAAGTTGTATTATTAGAGAATAACACAATGTCCCTTACAACAAGGAAAACCCCTTCTTTATATAGATGAGGGGTTTTCTGATTAAAAGTACAATTTGTCGAGGGACCGCTGACACCCTTGAAAATGGAGGGGGATGGGCGCCTACATGTACTCGTCGACACCACGCTGTTGTTGTCGAAGACGTGACTGAGGGTCGTACCCTCGATGTCACAAGGGCGTGGAGGGAGAAATGCCCTCGGCCTTTGTTAGTTAAATTTGATTCGACCCCATACAAGTATATTTCAAAAAAAGATGATATATTTTTATATTAAAATTAATACTCCCTCCGTTTCAATTTATGTAAACCTATTTCCTTTTTAGTCCGTGCCAAAAAGAATGACCTCTTTACTTATTTGGAAACAATTTACCTTTATGTAATTATTTATAGCCACACAAAATAAAGGTACCTCATTTTACACCATAAGATCAAAAGTCTTATCTCTTTTCTTAAAACTCCGTGCCCAGTCGAATGAGTTCACATAAATTGAAACGGAGGGAGTATAACATTATATATTATGTTATTAATTCAATATAATTTCATAGCACAAATCTCAGATTTAAGATCATAGATAGATTTTAAGAATAATTTTTTTCTTAAACGTTATGAGGATTACTTTTTTTTTTTTTAAATTTCCTTCAATTTCCCCCCGCCCCCCCGCCCCCCCCCCCAAACCCCCAATTGAATTTACGCTCGTAGCGGACTAAACTGAAAAACTATAGGGCAGTATTGGTAAAAGTTAGGGAAAAATGACAGTAAAGTTCCCTCTTGGTCAAATACCTTTGGTCAGTTCATCTGGCAGAATCTTCCGACACCGTCGATTCATCTCCATCATGGCGAACCAAAGCAGCAGCTACTTTGATTCAGCCACAGCGGCAACCACAGATTATCCAATTCCATTATCTCCGCCAATGCCTGACATATCTAAGGAAATAGAGCCCCATAGAGCCTTAACTGCCTCTTCAAAATCCGCTCTTTTTACTCTTTCCAGAAGCCATGTTATCTTTGAAGACGAATGGCTCATTGCGGTTAATAAGCCCCAAGGAATTTACTGTGAGAGTGTTTTGTCTTCACTCCCTGCTTTACTTAATGATACTGGTGAGGTTTCTTTCATCTTTTTATTTTTTTTTATTTTACGTTGCGGCTAATTTTTGGTTGTTTTCTGCAATATTTGGAGTTTGAAGTGGAGAAAATTAACTCACGGATAACATTTGGATTAAAATTTTTGCAATTTACTAACATATTTATTATACTATTTAGTTATTCTTTATTAAAGACCGATTCCGCGGTAAAGTGGCGTATGCCTTCAATGCCTTTGTTTAGCGCAGTAAAGCGCTATCTAAGCAAGACAAAGTGTCAGAACTTGGGCTTCACCTAATTTCAAGGTCTTATCGCGCCTCAAGAGAGATTTGATAACAATAACGCATCTGCGGCTTTGATAAAGATAATCTAGAGTGTATATTGTTTATGGGATTGTTTTATTCACTAGATCATGTTTAATCACATAGGCTAGAATTGAATTTATTTATCCATAAAACGGTACAGTTGAATTTATAGCGAGGTTTATAGACAAGCGAATCGATTTGATCGAAAACCAATAATAAAAACTGAAATAAGATTATCAAATGAAATCAAAGAAGATAACAAGCCTGTCTAATGACTTTAGCCTTTTCCGGTGGCAAGGATGAATATAATGTTCAAGTGTTAAAATTGAGTATATGGCGATAGAGTATAGCCTTTTTTGTACAAGAAATGTCATGTGTCATAATGGCCGTTAATCTTTCTATTTATAGCCTTACTTAGGGAGACAAGATACTAAAATCATGCTCCTTTTGACAATAACAACAACGACCCAGTGAAATCCCACTAGTGGGGTCTGGGTAGGGTAGTGTGTATGCAGACTTACTCGTATCCACTAGAGAGGTTGTTTCCGAAAGATCCTCGGCTCAAGAAGACAAAAGACAAAGAAGACAATATTAGTAACATCACCGAAATAATATGAAACAAATATGACAAATATGACAAATATGAACAATATGAAATCAGGAAGAATAATACAATGCACAACAAAAGCAAAATAGTACCCTACCAAACTAGTCTCATAAAGTTATGGTATAAGACAAGACTTAGCTACCTCCTAACCTACAACCCTATTACTCGACCTCCACACGTTCCTATCAAGTGCCATTTCGTCGGAAATCTACAACCTCGCCATATCCTGCTTAGTCACTTCCCCCAGTATTTCTTTGATCGCCATCTACCTCTTCTTGTGCCCTCGACAACCAACTGTTTGCACCTCCTTACCGGAGCATCTGGGCTTCTCCTCTGAACATGCCTGAACCATCTGAACCTTGCTTCCCGCATCTTGTCATCAATGGGAGCCACGCATACCTTCTCTCGAATATCATCATTCCTAATTTTATCCATCCTAATATGCCCGCGCATCCACCTCAACATCCTCATTTCTGCTACCTTCATCCTCTAGATATGTGATTTCTTAATCGGCCAACACTCAGCACCATACATCATGGACGGCCTAACCACCGCTTTATAAAACTTACCTTTGAGTATCAGTGGCACTCTCTTGTCACACAATACTCCAGATGCTAATCTCCACTTCATCCATCCTATCTCAATACGGTGTGTAACATCCTCGTCGATCTCCCCTCCCCCGTGGATAACCGACCCAAGGTACTTGAAGTTGCCTCTACTCGGGATAAACCTGTGATTCAAGCCTCGCATCCACACCTACTTCCCCGGCTAAGCGCTGAACTTGCACTCCATGTATTCCGTCTTTGTCGTGCTCAGCTTGAAACCCTTAGACTCGAGAGCATGTCTCCAAACTTCTAGCCTCTCGTTAACACCGACTTGCGACTCATCAAGCAGAACTATGTCATCTGCAAATAGCATGCACCATGGCACATCCCTTTTGAATGTGATATGTCGATGCGTCCATCATCGGGGCGAATAAGAACAGGCTGAGCGCAGAACCTTGGTATAACCCCATAATCGCTGGAAAATTCTCAGAGTCGCCTCCTACTGTCCTAACCCGAGTCTTCGCCCCATCACCATTGATGGATGTATAACAACTGGTTTTGAATGATGATATCCTCTGTAACGGTTGCTCACTAAATGCTATTCGATATCATATCTTCGAATCTTAATTCTCAGCTCACATTCCCTTCGGGATTCATCTTGCAGCAATCACACACCCGCATTCGATGATAGCTATGTGTTGGTTCACTTTCATCCTGCATTCGGTTCCACGTGTCACCTCACCATTCGACCAACTGTCATCGGCCAATTTTACCCCATACAGAATTAAAACCTCAAGACTTGTTTGGTTTGTCATATAATAGAAACTAATCAGACCATAAAGCTTTATGAAACATTGGTTTAGCATAAAAAAACTCTACGTTTGCTAATACTGCTCTTCATTACTAAAACATGTTTTGGTCTCTAATGTAAAGCTTTGTATAACTTATATGGGAATCTCTTGTTTTACACAAGATAGAACGTAGAATAAGAATGCATGCATATTGTTCCTTATCAACAAAAAAAATGCGCGTATATTGTGATCTCCTCATAACAATACATACATTCTTATATATCACATAGCAATCCTTCTATTATTCACCGCATAAGAATCCATGTATTTCTATGTAATGATCCTTCTATTATTATTTGTCGTATAATAATCCTTTTATTAAGTATTATAATCTCCATATATCTAGTCCATGAACCAAATGGTCCCCAAGAGTCCCCACCTACTCCCACTCCGGAAAGATAATATAAGAACCACCATTCTGATAGAATTAGTTACTTTGCATCCGTCCTATCCTATCTAGTGTTATCACACAAGGTACAGGGATCTTGTTATAAAAACTATTTATACAGTGGCAACAATGTGCTGTAGCTCATTATATGAAAGAACCAGGCATTGAGTTTGCCGACAAGTAGTGAAATACACTACCAGTTCAAAAAGAAAAGGTATTGAAATAAATTACCCCGTCCTTTCTTATCCAGGCAGGAAGGAAAACAGATGATCTTGTTGTTTTTCTGATGAATGATATACATAATATTTCCTTGCTATAACTCTTGTACTTCTGTTTATTCACCATGTATAATCAAATAGAGGTTTTTAAATGCCTAAAGATGGTTTTGGGAGAGAAGAGGAATGAAGTTCATGGCCCATCAGGGACTTATGGATGTCCTTAACTTGTACTGTGAAACGGACATTTTAATCATCTTATGTTTAAGTCAAGAAATAAACTGACAAATGCCACTTGGGTACTTGTGAGGTTTCCTTGCGTTTTAACCACCACTTTTAATATCTTCAGGGGCTAATGTTTCCGAGCTTCATTTAGCTAATAGGCTTGATCGTGATACGAGTGGTGTGATGTTGATTACTAAGTTGCACAAAGTAGCAGCTAAGTTTGTAAAAGCATTTACAGACCATAAGGTGCGGAAAACATACCTGGCTTTCTGTGTTGGGCTTGCTCCAAAATGGGAAAAAATAGCTGTTAAATCAGGTCATGGCCGATCAAAATATGGAGCTTGGCGTGTTTATGCGGCATCAGATGTGGGCAGGAAACTGCCTGGTGGATCACTTGTTAAAGACATGGAGACCTCTTTCGAAGTATTATCAGTGAACAATGAATGTTTTAAAGAGGTTTCGGACTTGCAAAAAGATGAAGCTGTAGTCATAGTTCAAGAGAAATCAGTCATTGGTTGTGACTCGAAGAACGATGAGATTTTGGTCAGGGCACGCCCTCGAAGCGGAAGAACGCATCAAATTCGCTTGCATTGCCAGTATCTTGGAATTCCTATACGAGGAGATGTACGATATGAAGGTGTCTATGATTGGAAAGGCAGCAGATATGATGGTCATGATCTTCATGCAGAAAGTTTATCTTTTGAGCATCCTATTACTGGGAAAGCAATCCTGCTTCAAGCACCTCCACCTTCATGGGCTATTCAACCTTTAAGGTCTCAGTTCGAGTAATGATTGAGCTTGCAGTTAGAAAGCATTTTGAGCTCTCTAAAACAAATGGTAAGAGATCTTTGCCTTTTGTAACTTTATTAAATTTGATAATTCTTTTGCCTCTGAATTTTTACTTCTTGAAACTGTTGTTGACAATGCATAAATTATGATCAGTAATTTGTTGTTTTATACACCTAAACAGAGTTGGAGCAAGAGAGAGTTAAGTTCATAATGACTATATGAACTTAATTTATGCTGAGCTTTTGGGGAGATGTTCTTTTTGGCTTTTGTTAGTGGACCTCAAAGGCAAATGGCAGTACACTGGCATCACTTTGCAAGTTGTTCAACAAGGGTTGGAGTTGCAGAAAAGAAGGGATAGTTGTTATTTTGTGTTGAGGTGTTTAAGTGGTGAGGGGGTTGCCTGTTGGTCAATTCTCACTATTTTCATGGTTTCTTCTGAAACAGTCTCCCTACCCTTCCGGGTTATGGGTAAGGCTGCGTACATCCTATCCTTCCCAAACCTCACTTTGTGAGATTATACCGGATAGTTGTAGTTGTTGTTTTAGGTTTCTGATTTTCATTAACAGGCTAAGTTTTGCCCTGGTCATTCCATGCAAAAAAGGGGTGACAAGGATTAGTAGATGACTGCAGAAACTGCTGGAGAGTAAACATAAAAATTACTTAATCGCACATGATGTTTGTACCATACTAAGCAATACTTTAAAGAATAAGTTAAGGTGAGAATACACATCTTTTAACCGAGATTTGACTTCTGATTTTTATCTTGTGAATTGCAATGATGTAATATGCTTCTATTATACTTACTGTTTTCCAGTTTTGGGTTTGGTAGAACAAAGAAATACCACTTTTTGCGTATCGCCCACTATTAGTTAAGCTAGCGTTTGGACATATATTTGATTGAAACTTGAAAAAAGAAATTTTGAAGTTGTGTTGAAAAATAATAATTTGAAAGTTGAAGTTGTGTTAGGGCATGCATTTTACTCGAAGAGAAATTGAAGTTCGGTGAGTGGAAGAAAAAATTTCATCCAAAAAGTGGCCTAAACCACTATTTGAAAACTTGGAATTATTTGTATTTTTTCTCCAAAACATAATCTTATTTCATAAACAAACAATTCAATATTTTTTATTTATTTGTTTTTTTTTTCTTTTGAAAAAATGAAGACAAAATCTATGGCCAAATGGGAACTAAATAGCTGATGGACATGGCGTTCAATTAGGCTGAATAATCTTGTATTAATTAGTGAAAATCCTAGGGAGAAGTAGGATCTTTGATCAAAAGAATATACGTGAACTTGATTGTTCAGACTTTTCCTCCCTTAATTGCTAAGTAATTTCCCCCTAAGACTATTCTAAACCTGCTTTACTTGCATAGTTTCAAGATGACCGCTGACTTACCCTTATTTCACAAGAATGTCTCTGATTTCAATGAACCCGCAAGAAATTGGAGTTTGAATCCTTATAGAAAATTATTAAATGCTAGGACTACCGATATTAATATGACTAATTTTTATTTTAAGAAGATAAACAATTGACGGATTTGATGCCTAGAGTTTCATCTTAAAAAAAAAAAAAATTGCTTTTCTAAAGAGTGATTTGACAGAATTATGAGCTGTTCATAACAGTATACTATTTAATATCTCGTTAACGACATAGTTGAACCTAATGATGTTAATCACATTGTTAAACTCTACAAGTACCTTATTAATGAAGTAATTTGGGCTCAATAAATAAAATTTTATAAAGGGAATTCGGTGACTCTTGACTATTTAAACCATCTAATTCTCAAAAATTTGAAGACTTGACATTTTAATGATTATGCAATGGTTAGTCAAAATTGTAAATTTAATAAATACAGAATTTGATGTGCACAGATTCTCCTATCGATATTGATTTTGATTTACCTGTCAATTGCTCCTTACCTGAAGTATTTATCGGGCGGGTCTTTTGGATCAAGTTTTCTAAATCAAACCAACCAATTTGAACTTTCCACCAGTTTCCTTGCATGCAAAGCTACCAACAACTATTACGACGAACCCAATATATTTCCATAAATAAGGTTATATTCCCATAAATAAGGTTTGAGGAGGATAATATGTACGCAGATCTTACCCATATCTTATAACCTAGGGGTTGTTTCCGATAAACCCTCGGCTCAAGGCATAATGGAGATAAGGCAACAAGTAGTAAATAATAGTAATAACAATACATTAAGGTAAAGCATGAATGACACAACATGTAATAATAAAGAATCATGAATAAGATAACACAAAAATAGTACTAGTACTACTAGTAAGCCTAGGAGGAACACACTACTAACTGTCAACCTTCAATTCTAATCCTTGAATTTCACGTCTTTCTATCTTGGTCAAAAATAAGGTTATATTCCCATAAATAAGGTTTGAGGAGGATAATGTATACGCAGACTTTACCCATATCTTATAATATAGGGGTTATTTCCGATAGACCTTCGGCTCAAGGCACAATGGAGATAAGGCAACAAGTAGTAAATAATAGTAATAACAATACATTAAGGTAACATGCATGAATGACACAGCATGTAATAGTAAAGAATCATGAATAAGATAGCACAAAAATAGTACTAGTACTATTAGTAAACCTAGGAGGAACACACTATTAACTGTCAACCTTCAATCCTAATCCTCGACCTTCACGTCTGTCTATCTTGCTCATATCCTCAGTAAGCTGGAGCAATGACATGTCCTGCCTAACTACCTCTCCCCAATACTTCTTAGGCCTGCCCCTACCCTTCCTCAGAGCCACAATGGACAACCTCTCGCACCTCCTAACCGGAGCATCTATGTCTCTCCTTTACATGCCCGAACCATCTCAGCCTTACTCCCTCCAAAGAGCAATTTTTTGTTCCACGTTACATTTTCTTTGTCAAAGTTGTCAACAGTAGTTGCAGGTTTTGGACTTGGCACATACCATATATTAAACTCCATTTGGTTTTGACCTATATACACAAATCAGTGTATTAATTTATTTTGATCTTTTTCGGGTTACTAATCTCGCTTGTCACGAACGGTAACCAATGGCTGTATTCTAGGTGATTTGACCATCAATATATAAATGTTAAACTCCATTTAAAAGGTCAGAATACCTGAGCACACCCTTTTTGTTGAGGCCCGTGTGTGCTTATATATAGCCGCAGAAAGAGATTTTTTTAAAGAAAAGTAGCTTAGTTTTGCTGTGGTGCTGTTGAAAAGTTTGATATGGGGTTGATGAGCGAGGCCTTGACACAGATTCTGATACCTGTAGCTGCTCTTGTTGCCATTGGTTTTGCTCTGCTTCAGTGGTTTCTGGTCTCAAAGGTCAAAATATCTAGCGGGTTGGAATTGGAAGATGGATGTAATGACATGTTGATTGAAGAAGATGTACAAGAAGAAGGCATTGATTCTGATTCGACTGTTGCCAAGTGTGCTGAGATTCAGAAAGCCATTTCTGAAGGTGGGCTTTTTTTCACTCTTTCCATTTTAATTTGTTTACAACTTTATATATAAAAGGCTATTATGATTGCTTTTGTCATGAATTTCTGCGCTTAAACATACTACTAGTTAACAAGAAAAGTATCAACCTTTTCTTTCTTTATTTTTACTTTCTTTAATACCGGTTGTGTTTGGGCAAGTTGGTGCGCACTATTCAATATGTACCTGTTACTCTCCACCAACATAGTTATAAGAAGCTTAGGCAAATGAGAATAAATCACAATAACAACAATAACAACAACTCAGTGTAATCCCTCAAGTGGAGTCTAGGAAGTTAGGATGTATGCAGCCTTACCCCCTACCCGGAAGGGCAGAGAAACTGTTTCCGATAAATCCTCGGCGAAAGAAATGAAATATCTTTAACAACTAGGGAAAATCATTTCCAATATCACTCCTAAAAGTTGATCAAATAATGATATTCAAAATAAGTAGCCAATAGATTTCCTCATTCCAGCTCTCTAACAATCACACTAATTCCGCTGACACCCCAATATAGGCACCCAAATGGTGAGAAGCTCTAGGGAAAATCATTTCCAATGTCACTCCCAAAAGTTGATCAAATTACCTAATATATAATTTTTTTGGTTATGTTGGATTTGAATTCCGTTCTTCTATAATTTTCATCCACTTCATTGATCGATAGGCTACGAGACTATGCCCTTGGGTGCAAAGCATGACCTTATTCTCCTTTTCCTTTTGCTGTAATTGTTAAAGGTTCCATGTACATTTATAGTTACTTTTATCCATGGACTTCTCCATGTCAAGTGTCCTTTATGTTGGAAGTTTTTAAGCCTGACCCACATTTTCATCAAGAAGATTGTTTGAATTGTTGTATTCGAATCCATAAACTGCACGCTTAAATGAACTGTGTTCCATGTTTCTTCCAATAGTTATTGTCTTGTAATCTTAGTATGATTATCTATTTTCAAATTTGATGTTTATCATATCGACTGATAGCTGACAACCAAAATAAAATCCTGATGTCGAGATATCCTCAGTGTGGTCTAAGGATGCAAAGAGATACTTGCATTTTCTGACATAACAGGTTTCCAGTTCTCACTTTCATATCCATGATAACTCAGCTAAGTCATCAATATATACCAAGTGGGAAATATGTACGTTTTGAGGCTTGAGAGTCATATATACTTAGCCAAAAATGGGGGTTGGGGGGTGGGGGGGGGGGTTACAAAGGGAAAATAGAGATATCTTGAAAGAAAAATGAATTAAGGAAGAAAATCCTTGTAGAGATTTCTACTCCTGTCAACTCTGTAGAGCTCCTAGTAACCTAATTTAGCAATCTAGTTGAGTACTACATATTCAACTAGAGCAACTAAATATGTCGAATGGCATAATTTAATCAACGTGTTAACTCCTTGTCACAGCATGTTCATTGAGGAAAAAGAAGAAGGGACCGCATTGTCCTATTACTTTTGTGTTAACTATGTTGAATGTTGGCAGGGGCAACATCCTTCCTGTTCACGGAGTACAAATACCTCGGCATATTCATGGTGGTATTTGGAGCAATCATTTTTCTCTTCCTTGGATCAGTTAAAAGGTTCAGCACAGAAAGTGAGCCTTGCACTTTCAACAAAGAAAATCTTTGCAAACCAGCTTTCGCCAATGCTATATTCACCACCATCGCCTTCTTTCTGGGGGCCATAACTTCAGCTCTTTCTGGTTTCCTTGGAATGAAAATTGCAACATATGCTAATGCAAGAACAACTCTGGAAGCAAGGAAAAGCATTGGGAAAGCATTTGTTACAGCTTTCCGCTCAGGTGCAGTTATGGGATTCCTACTTGCTGCCAATGGCCTCTTAGTTCTATATGTTTCAATCAACTTATTTAAACTGTACTATGGAGATGATTGGGAGGGTCTATATGAATCTATTACTGGTTACGGTCTTGGAGGATCTTCAATGGCTCTCTTTGGAAGAGTTGGAGGAGGTATATATACGAAAGCAGCAGATGTTGGTGCTGATCTAGTTGGAAAAGTTGAACGTAATATTCCTGAAGATGATCCGCGTAATCCAGCTGTAATTCCTCCTCTTAACCTTTTAGGTTCCCCTATGGCCTATGCCTTAATGTCACTTCTGCTCTTTGCAACATTCTTTATACTATCAGTGTATATAACTTTGAGCCTTATATACATTGTGTTACATTGTCTTTGGTTGATCACAGGTTATAGCAGACAATGTAGGTGATAATGTAGGGGATATTGCTGGAATGGGCTCGGATTTATTCGGTTCCTATGCTGAGTCATCATGTGCAGCATTATTTGTTGCATCCATTTCATCCTTTGGTAGCAGCCATGATTACTCAGCTATGTCTTATCCTCTGATTATCAGCTCAATGGGAATTATTGTTTGCCTGATAACTACTCTTTTTGCAACCGATATGTTTGAGATAAAGAATGTGACTGAGATTGAGCCATCTTTGAAGAGGCAACTTGTCATCTCAACTGTTCTGATGACCATTGGAATTGCTTTTGTCAGCTTCTTCACTCTGCCATCAGAATTCACTATTTTCGACTTTGGAACGGAGAAAGTAGTGAAGAACTGGTACTCTTCTTCTTGCTTCACATTTTCTGCACTCTTCTACCTCTTGTCTATGTTTTTAATTTAGTGTGATCATTTATTTATTGCTGCAGGCACATATTCTTCTGTGTTTCAATTGGTTTATGGGCTGGCTTGGTCATTGGTTATACTACTGAATATTACACGAGCAGTGCTTACAGGTTGGTAATTTCAGTTGTTAAATTGTGAGTGGATAACTTGATTATGATGCAAGGTTTAACATCAGTATCACTAACTATAATATAAGTTGCATAGCTTGCCATGTTTCAAGCCATATCAGGAACTATTTAAGCAGTGTTTCTCAATCGAAAAGAAAAGAAGGGGAAACAAATGTCAAGCGAAACATGTTATGAAAATTAGCTTCGAAATGGAAACAAGAAAATAGTCATTAATTGGTTAAGGAAATAAATTCTCAACCTGGAATTGCTTTAAAGAAGCTACTTGAGATTCTGACCCGTGATGATCGAACAAGCTATCAAGTTTTCCTCTCCACTTCTTAGCAATAGTAATTAGTGCTTTATAAGGGTGTTTCTCCACCAGCAATGAAGCATTGTGTATATGCATGTTTTTTCTCCTTATCTTTTTAATTTTTTTTTTGGGTGGGGTGGGGTGGGGTGGGTGGGTATTCAATATCTGATCTATGTTCTTAAGGTCTTCTGTTGCGAACTTGCAGTCCAGTTCAGGATGTGGCAGATTCTTGCAGGACTGGTGCTGCGACAAATGTTATATTTGGATTAGCTCTTGGATACAAATCTGTTATCATTCCCATATTTTCCATTGCCGCTTCTATATATGTGAGCTTCAGCTTGGCTGCTATGTATGGCATTGCAGTCGCTGCTCTGGGAATGCTTAGCACTATAGCCACAGGGCTCACAATAGATGCTTATGGCCCTATCAGTGATAATGCCGGTGGCATTGCAGAGATGGCTGGAATGAGCCATAGCATCCGTGAAAGGACCGATGCTCTCGATGCTGCTGGAAACACAACTGCTGCAATTGGCAAGGTTAGATAATTCACTTTCTAAAACTTCTCTATATTCGTCAAATTAAGCTACAATGTGATTATAGAGTCACAAATGCTAATCAGTGGCATATTGAGTGTTTCTTGATGTCCCTAGCAATTCTTTCCAAAATTTGAGTCCTTTACACTTCTAAACTAGGAAGTTTCCAGCAACTTAATGATCGGCATTTAGGTCATCGGTGAGTTGTGTGAAAGGGAGTTTCTTTAAAGTGGCTATTCAAAGTTGTGCTCTTTATACCATGTTAAGTGTTACTCTACATGAATATGTACCGGACATCATAATTCTGTAGAAAGTATACCTGATAAGCTACGTTTGCACATTATCAGGGTTTCGCGATTGGATCAGCTGCACTTGTCTCTCTTGCTTTATTCGGTGCCTATGCGAGCAGAGCTGGTATCAAAACTGTCGATGTCTTGGCACCAAAGGTCTTCATTGGATTGATAGTAGGGGCTATGCTTCCGTATTGGTTCTCAGCCATGACAATGAAGAGTGTAGGAAGTGCAGCTCTGAAAATGGTTGAAGAAGTTCGCAGGCAATTCAATAATATCCCCGGACTAATGGAAGGAACAGCAAAACCAGATTATGCGACTTGTGTTAAAATCTCAACTGATGCTTCCCTCAAAGAGATGATCCCACCAGGTGCTTTGGTCATGTTAACACCTCTTATTGCTGGTACCTTCTTTGGTGTTGAAACACTAGCTGGCGTGCTTGCTGGTTCGCTCGTTTCTGGTGTTCAAGTATGCAACTCTTAGTACCTCTCCCTATCCATTCAACCTTCTACTTCATTTTCACTTTGCAACATTCATGTCTCTTTTCTTGTCCATAATATTGGCCTTGCATTTCGATTATCATTCCTCCCTGCATTTCATAACCTCTCTTAAAATTCGCAATCTTATAGTAACTTACTCGCAATTTTGGATGACTTCAGGTTGCCATTTCAGCTTCAAACACAGGTGGGGCATGGGATAATGCCAAGAAGTACATAGAGGTAAGTAACTTTCAAGGTCTCAACTTCAAGAATACTAACATATTACAATATGTTAAGTCAGTGTATTTGGTATCAGTGGCGGAGCCATGAGTTTTATTAATTAAGGTGCGTCAAAATATGAAAAGTTAAACACAGGGAACAGCAACATATAGTATATATACATAACTTTTTTTTAAACCTAACTACACAGTGTAATTTCCGACGAACTTTGCTATTGTTTGGTATGACGTAATCATTTTCTAGGAAAATATTTTCCGCCTGAAATTACTTTTTTTTTGGCAGGCTGGTGCAACAGAACATGCTAGAGCATTAGGACCAAAAGGATCAGATGCTCACAAGGCTGCAGTTATTGGAGATACAGTTGGTGATCCTCTAAAAGACACTTCAGGTCCATCATTGAATATACTGATCAAGCTCATGGCTGTTGAATCTTTGGTCTTTGCTCCTTTCTTTGCTACTCATGGGGGACTCCTCTTTAAGTTACTCTAGAATGAAGCTCTTGTACAAGTAATCAACCATATTTATCTCCAAATAAAATAGAGTTCTGCCCTTTTTTACTAGTCATTTTTTAGAAGTGAGTACTATTTCCACTGAAATTTAATTTCAATAAGAATGTGCATTGAGCATTCACATGTTCACAATGCCTAATCATAAATTTACTTTTCCATCATTCCACATTAAAAAATTGGGAGAATTACATAATAATACACTTTACAAGTTAACCTTGCAACCGGATGACCCAAATTTAAGTTTACAATTATGTGTAGGGAAATGACACCAAATAATAATGATAATAATACTGCAATAAAATTATTTGTGAACGGATACACGTACTGGCTTGAGTCGTGCTAGGCACTATCCTAAGAAACTATTTCAGCAATGTGAAATGTATTCCCAGGATTAAACAAGCCTACCTCTATTTTATTTAGAGGATACATGAATCAGCAAAATTAAATAATAAATCCAGCAAGTTTGGAATGAGGAAATAAACACAGGTTACAAAAGGAATTGAAAATTACAAGGCTACCCGTAATTGAAAAAGAGAAGCTTCGTAGTGATGATTACTAATCATTATCAATCATGAGAGAAAAAAGTATTTGTTGGTGTATTCGGATGGTATAGAAAGTGGGTATTTATAGTTGTAAGATTTGTGTAAGAAAGTGACAAGTGTTCATCTACTTGTCAAAATACTTCATGCAAGATAATAGTCGGACAAAATAAGTCATGTGTCCATAGCTTCTAGAAGGTTTACCACATGTAAAACTCTTTACATGTATATTGACACTTGGTTTAAGGCATAACATTGGACTCTTTTATTTTAAAAATACTACCACAATCCCCACATATTTACAAAATTTATAGGATAAGAATAAAGGAATGAAAGAATTGACTTGCTGGAATTGTATGGTCCAAATGTAATAGGTTTGGTGTCTTATGTACTATCAACCAAACTTAGACCAATAAAATTTAACTCACAGAATTACTGGTGAAATGTAATATTTCTATGATTCTTATTGTAAGTCAGAGATTTTATCAATTATATTTTGACCTTCGGTAATTTTGCTCTTCAACGCAGTTTTGCGCCCAATAGGCCATGCGCGTGCCTAGTTATTCATGAGAGCTCTAGAGACTACGCCAAAATCTCAAAGGAACGGCTCACTCCACTCTCATATAGGTGAATTCATCAAGTGTATACTGCTTTTAAATACACCATCCACAAGGACTGTGAATTTCATTAAGAGTAATAACTCAACCTCTCAAATAGTAGTAGTCAAGCACTCTCTTTTAGTGCATCAGTGCCAATATCGACTTGTTATTACCCATATGAACCTACTTCATGGGATCTCCAATCACATAGGTTGGGTTACCATCTCTATTGACAATATATCAGTATTAACCCCATCTTTTTTGAGGTTTGAAGAACTAATTTTCTTCCCAAGGGTTTAGTCAGAGGACCGGCCAAATTAACTTCTGACTTCACATAATTAATGGAAATTATTCCATCTCTCAACAATTGCTTTATGACATCATGTCTCAATTTTATGTGTCTACTTTTACAATTATAAGATTTATTCGTTGCTATAGCTATTGTCGTTTGGTAATCACAGTGTATAGACACAGGAGGCATACGTCCTTTATTAAAGGGATATTAGCTAAGAAGTTTTTTTCAGCCTTAAAACCAGCTAACTTCGGCGCTACAAACTCTGATTCCATAGTCGATCTAGCAATGATCGTCTGTTTAGCTGGTTTCCACGATATTACACCACCACTAAGGGTGAATACATAGCCACTAATGGATTTTATCTCATCTGAATCAGAGATCCAGTTTGCATCACCGTTCCCTTCTAAAGTAGAAAGAAATCCACTATATATGATACCATAATTCATGGTTCCTCTCAAATATTTCATTAGTCTAGCTAATGCAGACCAATTCTCTCTGTTGGGATTATGAGTATATCTACTTAGTCTACACTGCATAGGCTATATCAGGCCTTGTAAAATTCATTAAATGCATCAGACTCCCAAAATAATCTAAGCATATTTAGACTAAGCAACTAGGTCAACATTACTTTTTTTCAACTTAGAGTTAGCATCAAAAGGAGTGCTCACTCGCGTGACATTAAAATATTCAAACTTGTTAAGAAGTCTCCAAACATAATGTTCTTGAGACAACATTCTTTCATCTTCACTCCTTATAACTTTAACTCCCAATATTGTATTTACTTCACCCAGATCTTTCATATCAAGATTAACAGATAAAAATAATTTTGTACTTTGCTCAATATTTAAATTTGAACAAAATATAAGCATATCTGTCACGACCCCAATCCCGGTCGTGATGGCGCCCAACACTACTGCTAGGCAAGCCCGATCATTTACCCTCTCATCCCGAGCATGAAGCTCAAACCAATTACCTGGATATTATTATCAACAATAAAGCTAAACTGAATAACCACCCAAAGATCTAGGGTCACGAGTCTAAAGCCTCTAAACATGATCGGATAACAATATCTAAACCAAATACTCAAGTATGAATAATGTATATAAAAAGGAAAACTGGAATAAGAAGAGAAGCCAGGTCCTGCGAACGCCAGCAACTACCTCAGCAACTTGGATAAATACTGATAAAAGTTGGAGTGCTCGTCTATCCCTCCTGTGTACCTGAATCTGCACAAAAAGGTGCAGGGAGTATAGGTGAGTACTAAGTACTCAGTGAGTAATAAATATATATCAATAGCTGAAAGTAAGAAATCCACAGAATGTCACATAATGAAGCTAAACTACAGACTGATTCCTCCTACAAACTAGCAACAACAACAATACATTACCATTATCACAGATAATTCACAGACAAAGATGCAATGCAAAACACATAACTGCTACGGCGTGTAGCCCGATCCATTTAACGTCGACGGCGCTCACTGGGGGTGTGTACAGACTCCGGAGGGGCTCCTACAGCCCAAGCACATAACCCCTCACTAGGGGTGTGTACAAACTCTGGAGGGGCTCCTATAGCCCAAGCGCAATACCGATGCGGCGTGCAGCCCAATCCTCATATCAACCGCTGCGGTGTGCAGCCCGATCCATCCTCAGTCCACAACAAACATATAAGTCACACAACAGCTCAAATTATTTATTTCCAGGTTCCAGTTCATAAATTATGAAAATACTTTAACTTTTATTTAATTTTCCCAAAACATGTGACTTAGCATTTCAATACAGTGATTTCAAACCAGGACTGAGATCAGCGATTAAGCAAGTATAGCTATCACATATATAGCTATCTCCTAGGGATACTACAGGTCGGCACAAGGCCCCAAACACGGCTTACCGCCCACAATTATTTCAAACACGGTGTTTTTCAACCACTAGTATCATATTATACTCATTCGGGATGGACTAAAGTCTCAATACCCAGTCACAATCAATCCCGCACCTGGCATGGGGTGCGAGCTACGCCCTACTAGCGTCACAATGTGCTAAGTCGGGGTTTCGAACCCTCAGGCTACCATATACACAAACTACTCACCTTTAGCCGGTCGAAGACTCGTCCGCGATACCTTTTCCCTTCAAATTTGCTGCCTCGTGCATAGAATCTAGTTAAACCACAACAATTATATCAAATATGGGTCAAAGAAACATAACCCAATTCAATTTATACGAAATACGCGATAATACACCAAGTTGGTAAAACCTGGACCCCGGGCCCGCTTCTAAAAAAATTCCAAAATTCATACCAACAGATTCCTCGTCTCTCCACGAGTTCGTGCATATAAAATTTATCGAAATCGGAGTTCGAATGGCCTTTCAAAACCCAAAAATTCGTTTTCATGATTTAGGCCCTAATTCTTCACAAATTCTACTAAATTTCAGGAATTTTGGTGTTGATTCTAACATAAAATCATGTTTTTGAGTCAAAAAACTTACCTCCAGCGATTACCCATTGATTTCTCTCTTAATAATCGCCTTAGAAGCTTCTTCCCATTCCAAAATTGGAAGAAAACTCGACCTGCTCATTATCGGTAAACTATTCACGCGTTTTACTGCTCCCAATGGATTCCTTGTGAAATTCTTATGAATTTAGGCTTTTGAATCACTCAATTTGACCTTATAATGAAGGAGATATGTAGGTTTTAAGGTTTGCAAATAGTGCAGGTTTTTAATACGCCGTCAGGGGCAGTTTCGTCATTAACCTAAAAATCTGGCCAGCCTTAGTAAAATGGCCATAAAATCCTCATACGATGTCCAAATTCGATGATTCTTTTTGCTACGGGTCCGTAATTACGATACGGATCTATTTCTGCATTCAAAACAATAATACAAGCTCATTTGTTCAATATGATATCATTTATGCTTGAGGAAACGATGTCGAAGCATAAGAAAAACGAGCACAACACAACCCAAACATATCCGAAACTCACCTGAGCTCCTCGGGACCGCATACGAACATATTAATATGTCACATATGATCATGCAAACTTAGTTTCACTCTCAAATCACCAAAACTAACATCAAAACACCAAATTTACATCGGATTCAAGCCTAAGTTCTTCTAAAACTTCCGAAACTAACATTTGATCTAAAACCCGACCTAAACACCTCCAAATGACCTGAAATTTTGCACGCATATCCAAAATTACCTAACAGAGCTACTGCAACTCTCGGAATTTCGTTCCGAGCCCCGAATCAAAATCTCACCTACCATTTGGATTTCGCCAAAATTCAACCTTAGCCAATTCAAGCCTAAAACTACACCGGACCTCCGAATTCGATTCCGATTGCTTTCCTAAGTCATAAATGATCCCTCGAAACTAGTCAAATCATCAGATTTCCATTCCGAGCTGTCTAACCCATTGGTCAATATTCGGTTGACTTTTCCAACTTGTTCTTCTCATAAAGAGATTTATGGCCTTATTTCTATCTAAATTCTCGCCGATTTGCTTCTAACTCTCCAAACACATATAAATTAGCTTATTAAAGTGTTAAATGAAGAAAATGGGGCGAAAACTCCCGTAACGACGGGTCGGGTCGTTACATTCTCCCCAACTTAAACATACGCTCGTCCTCGAGCGTACCCAAAGTTGTACTAGAAGCAACACAATAGCTGAATGACCTTTCCAAGCATATATTTGGGGTATTACCACGTCACCCTGTAACGACCCGGCCCGTCGTTACGGGAATTACCACCCCGTTACCTTACATTTTCATATGTTATGCTTTTAAAACAATATTAGAGTATATCGGGTGAGTTAGAGGTGATTTGGATTGAAAATGAAACAAATAGCATGTTTGAGGAAAGCTTGAATATGAAAAGTCAACCAAGAGTTGACTATTGAGTTAGAGTGCTCGGAATCGGATTCTAATGATTCGACTAGTTCCGGGGGATCATTTATGACTTAGGAGAACAATCAGAATTGAATTCGGAGGTCCGGTGTAGTTTTAAGCTTGAATTGGCGAATGTTGAATTTTGGCGAAACCGGATGGTAGGTGATATTTTGATCCGGGGGTCGGAATGGAATTCCGACAATTTCTGTAGCTTCGTTATGTGATTTTGGATATGTCTGCAAATTTTCAGGTCATTCGGACATCGTTTGATCGGGTTTTGGATTGAATGTTAGTTTTGAAAGTTTTGAAGAAACTTAGGCTTGAATCCGTGGTTAATTGGTGATTTTGATGTTTAGTATGGTGTTTTTATGATTGGAACAAGTTCGTATCATGTGTTGGAGTATGTTGGTGGTTTTCGTTGGGGTCCGGGGGGTCTCGGGATGAATACGGGGGTCCAAACGGACCATTGTTGAAAGAAAAGAGAAAAATCTGGTTGCTGTCATAACCTCAGCAGACAATTGCTCTCCGCGATCGCGGGGATGGGGATGCGATCGCGTAGAGCTGGAGGCTAGGGCATCGCGATCGCAGGGAAACCAGTCGCGATCGCATAGAATTAAACGGGGGCACATCGCGATCACAGGTTAATCTACGCGATCGCGTAGAAGAGAAATGGGTCCAGGGGAAAATGTGCTACGCGATCGCAGGAATGAAGGACGCGATCGCGTGAAGCCGGGAGACTGTGCATCGCGATCGCGTGAAGGAAGTCGCGATCGCGTGAGGCCGAGAAAATTGAGCATCGCGATCGCGTGAGGAAGATCGCGATCGCGTAGAAGAACCTGTTCTGGCAGTGAACTTAAGTCCAGAAACAGAGAGTTACGGGTTTACACCCCCAAAACTCAATTTCAAGCCCTAGAGAGAAGAAAACTCGAGGAAATCACCGAGAAGTCATCGGGTATCGTCGGAGGTAAGATTCTTGACTCAAAAACATCAATTTATGGTAGTATTAACATCAATCTTCATGAAATTGGGTTGAAATCTTGAAGAAATGTGGCCTAAGTATTAAAAACGGGATTTTTGGATTTGGAGGGTCATTTGAACTCCGATTTCGATAAATTTTATATGCACGGACTCGTGGCGAGATAAGGATCGCGTTGGTACTAATTTCGGAATTTTCCGAACAGTGGGGCCCGGGGTCGGGTTTTACCAACTTAGTGTAATTTTGCGATTTTCATATAAATTGAAGTGGGTTATGATTCCTTGACCCGTAATTGATATAATTATTGTTATTTGACTAGATTCTACACACGAGGCAACGCAATTCAAAGGAAAAGGCATCGCGGACGATTCTACGACCGGCTAAAGGTGAGTAGTTTGTGTATATTGTAGCCTGAGGGTTCGAAAACCCGGCTTAGCACATTGTGACGCTAATAGGGCGTGGCTCGCACACCGTGGCAGGTGCGGGATTGATTGTGATTGGGGATTGAGACTTGGTCCATCCCGGAAAGTGAATAACATGTTGTTAGTGTTGGAAATACACTGTATTTGCTATATTTGTGGGCTGTAAGCCTTGTTTGGGGCCTTGTGCCGATCTGTAGCGTCCTTAGAGGACAATATTTATGTGATAGCTATAACTGCTTAAATCACTGATCTCAATCCTGGAAATTGTAATCACACTTTTGAAATGCTAAGTCACCGGCTTTTGCAAAATTAATAAAGTTAAAGTATTTTTCATAAATTATGAATTGAGAAGTGGAAATAAGGAAAATGAATTGTTTTGTGACTTAATTGCTTATTGTGGACTGAGTGTGGGATCGGGCTGCACGCCGCAGTAATTGTTATGAGGGTCGGGCTGCACGCCGCAGCAGTATTGCGCTTGGGCTGTAGGAGCCCCTCCGGAGTCTGTACACACCCCCGGTGAGCGCCGTCGACGTTAAATGGGATCGGGCTACACGCCGTAGCAGTTATGTGCATTGCATTGCATCTGTATTTGTTGAATTACTCTGTGGTAGCGGTATTGTATTATTGTTGCTAGTTCGTAGGAGATTCGGACTGTAGTGTAGCTTCGTATTGTGGTATTTTGTGGATTTCTTACTTTCAGCTACATATATATATTTGTTACTCAGCCGAGTACTTAGTACTCACCCCTACTCCCTCCACCTTTTGTGTGCGGACTCGGGTACACGGGAGCGTAGACGGACATCTCCGGCGTTTACATTGTCACGTCGAGTTGCTGAGGTAGCTTCTACGTTCGCGAGCCTAGCTTCTCCTCTCGTTCCGGTTGTTATTGTATATTTTGTATTCGGACTTGAGTACTTCTATATCGTACTCTCTATTTCTGTTGGGTTTTGTTAGAGGCTCTAGACTTGTGACTCCGGATCTTTGGGAGTGTCGGTATTTTGTTCAGTATTATTATTATTGGAGTTCTTAAACTCATATATTCTTCTTGGGTTGTCCATTTGGGACTGATATCGTTGTGTTAATTAAATGGTTGGTCTGGCTGGCCTAGCTTGATTGTTGGGCGCCATCACGACCGGAATTTGGGTCGTGACAAGTTGGTATCAGAGCTCTAGGTTATTAGGACTCGCGAGTCATGAGCCGGTTTAGTAGGCTTTCGTAGATCGGTACGTAGACGTCCGTATCTATCTTCGAAGGGTTACGAAACTTTAGGAAAAACCTCATTTTCTTGAATTCATATCGTGCGATTTGTGTTATCATGAAATTAAATCTTTCCGTATTCTATTCTCTCGCGGATGGCGAGAACACGAGCTAACGGACGTGGCGGACGACCACCGGTGGCACCCGGAGGCCGTGGTCGTGGTAGAGGTAGAGGCGACGGCGCCGGCCTGCCGACCCGCCGGCCGACCGGACTCGGGGACCGGATTCCGGCGGCGAACGCTCCGGCGGCTCAGGTTCAGGCACCGGCGGTGCCTGTTGTGATACGGGTCTTCGGGAGACCTTGGCTCGGATATTATCGGTGTGCACGAGCTTGGCACGGGTAGTTGCTTGCTCTCGCTGCGATGTCTTCTTCACGGGCGAGGGGAGGGAATCGGACCCCCGTGGCTCGCACACCCGAGCCGGTAGTACAGGGTACTCCCGTTGCACCAGCTCCTGCATATGTGGTTCCGGTTATGCCCGACGATGAGCGGCGTCGTTTGGAGAGATTTGAGAGGCTACAACCTCCGACATTCGGTGGAGCTGAGGGCGAGGATGCCCAGGGTTTTCTTGATAGATGTCAGCGCATGCTTCGCACCGCGGGTATTCTAGAGTCTAGCGGTGTTTCATTCACCACTTTTCAGTTCATAGGTGCAGCATTTCAGTGGTGGGAGGATTTCGAGAGGCGTAGGCCCGCTGGGGCAGTGCCCCTCACTTGGCAGCAGTTCTCCATGGTATTTTTGGAGAAGTACGTGCCTCGGTCTCGGAGAGAGGAGCTGCGACGTCAGTTCGAGTGGTTGAAGCAGGGAGAGATGACGGTTAATCAGTATGAGATGAGATTCACACAGCTGGCCCGTCATGCCATGTGGATGGTTCCTACCGACAAGGAGAGGATCCGGAGATTTATTGATGGTCTTATTTATCCCATCCGCATATTGATGACCGGGGAGAGAGTTTCGACAGTTACCTTTGAGAAGGTGGTTGATGCTACCCGTCACGTTGAGACAGATCGCCGTAGAGAGCGAGAGGAGAGAGAGGCTAAGAGGCCTCGTGGTGCGGGCAGTTTCAGTGGTGCTCCATCTAGGGGCCAATTTCGGCATAGCAGGCAGAGGTCGCTCCTTCGGATCTCATCAGTCTGGACGTACGGAGTCCGGTGGGGTTTCATCCGATCGTGGTCGTCGAGGCCGGCGGGGTTATCGGGGTCGGCGAAGCCGTCGGCGAGTCGACACGCACCGAGTGCTCTTCCGGCTCGAGCTGCCGCTCCCGTTTCCTCAACACGAGATTCATCGGTAGCGAGGGTCCTCGGCGGCCCCTTCTTCCATCTTCGGGCCGTTGTTTTGAGTGCGGTGATTTGGGCCATATCGAGAGAGAGTGTCCTCGGTGGCTTCGTAAGAGGTCACGGCGGAGGGATCATCCTTCGTCTTCTACTCCGTTTCTTCGGCGCCGCCACGGTCGGCTAGGACCGGTGGCCAAGTATCCGGAGGTCGCCCTAGGGGTGAGGATCGTGTTGGTGGAGGCCGGGCTCGTTTCTATGCTCTTCCGGACAGGAAAGATGCTAGTGCTTCGGATGCGGTCATTTCGGGTATTATCTCAGAGCGCCACGGGGATGCTTCTGTCTTATTTGATCCCGGATCCACCTATTCTTATGTCTCTACTTATTTTGCACATCATTTGGGTATGAACCGTGGTATTCTTGCTTTGCCCGTACATGTGTCTACCCCAGTGGGGGATACTGTTGTTGTGGATCAGGTATATCGATCCTGTATTATTACTATTGGGGGTCTGGAGACCCGAGTTGATCTATTACTACTGGGCATGGTAGATTTCGATGTTATTCTAGGCATGGATTGGCTATCTCCTTACCATGCGATTATGGATTGTCATGCCAAGACAGTCACACTAGCTATTCCAGGTAATCCGAGGATCGAGTGGCGTGGCTTAACTGATTATGTGTCCGACAGGGTGATTTCTTATATAAAGGCTCAACAAATGATTGGCAAGGGTTGTTTGTCTTATTTGGCCTTCATTAGAAATGTTGAGGCCGAGACACCCAGTCTTGATTCGGTCCTCATTGTGAGGGAGTTTCCGGATGTATTTCCAGCAGATCTACCGGGCATGCCGCCTGACAGAGATATCGATTTTGGTATTGACTTGGTGTCGGGCACTCAGCCCATTTCTATTCCTCCCTATCGCATGGCACCAGCAGAGTTAAAGGAATTGAAAGAACAACTTCAGGAACTCTTAGATAAGGGTTTCATTCGTCCGAGTGTGTCACCTTGGGGTGCACCGGTGTTGTTCGTGAAGAAGAAAGATGGCACAATGAGAATGTGCATTGATTACGGGCAGCTGAACAAGGTAACAGTGAAGAATAAGTACCCATTACCTCGTATTGAGGACCTATTTGATCAGCTACAGGGAGTTAGTGTATTTTCTAAGATTGATCTTCGATCGGGCTATCATCAGAGTTGAAGATCAGGGACTCAGATATTATGAAGACAGCGTTCGGGACGCGATATGGGCACTACGAGTTCCTGGTGATGTCTTTCGGGTTGACTAATGCCCCAGCGACATTCATGCACTGATGAATAGTGTATTTCGGCCGTACCTCGATTCTTTTGTGATTGTGTTTATTGATGATATCCTGGTATATTCACGCGGCCATGAGGAGCATGCACAACATTTGAGAGTGGCATTGCAGAGGTTGAAGGAAGAGAAGCTTTATGCAAAATTCTCTAAGTGTGAGTTTTGGCTTGATACCGTGGGTTTTCCTGGGACATATAGTGTCCGGTGAGGGTATTCGGGTTGATCCTCGGAAGGTTGAGGCAAGTGCGGAATTGGCCCGGACCTTCCTCGGCTACGGAGATTCGTAGTTTTCTCGGTTTGGCGAGGCTATTATCGTCGGTTTGTTCAGGATTTCTCATCTATTGCTTCACCGTTGACTAAGTTGACACGGAAGAATGCTCCATTTGTGTGGTCCGATGAATGTGAAGAGAGCTTTCAGAAGCTCAAGGAGGCTTTGACCACGGCTCCAGTACTTGTGTTACCATCGGCCTCGGGGTCATATACGGTGTATTTGTGATGCTTCTAGAGTTGGACTCGGTTGTGTGTTGATGCGGGAGGGTAGAGTTATTGCATATGCTTCTCGTCAGCTAAAGCCCCACGAGAAGAACTACCCTGTTCATGATTTGGAGTTATCTGCTATTGTTCATGCCTTGAAGATTTGGAGGCATTATCTATATGGTGTATCTTGTGATGTATATACAGACCACCGCAGCCTTCAGCATTTGTTCAAGCAGAAAGATCTAAATTTGAGGCAGCGAAGATGGCTTGAGTTGCTTAAAGACTATGATATTACTATCTTGTACCATCCCGGGAAAGCCAATGTAGTGGCTGATGCATTAAGCCGGAAGGCTATTAGTATGGGCAGTTTGGCGTATATTCCAGTTGGGGAGAGACCCCTAGCGGTTGATGTTCAGGCGTTAGCTAATCAGATGGTAAGGCTGGATATTTCTGAGCCCAGTCGGGTGATGGCTTATGTAGTAGCTCGTTCTTCTTTATATGATCGTATTCGAGAGCGCCAGTATGATGATCCACACTTACTTGTCCTTAAGGACAGAGTTCAGCATGATGATGCTAGAGATGTCACTATTGATAGTGAGGGTGTATTGCGGATGCAGGGCCGGATATGTGTGCCCAATGTTGATGGCCTTCGTGAGTTGATATTGGAAGAGGCCCATAGTTCGCGGTATTCTATTCATCCAAGAGCCGCGAAGATGTATCAGGATTTGAAGCAGCATTACTGGTGGAGAAAGATGAAGAAAGATATTGTGAGCCATGTGGCTCGGTGTCTAAACCGTCAGCAGGTCAAGTATGAGCATCAGAGACCTGGTGGTGTATTCCAGCGAATTGATATTCCTGAGTGGAAGTGGGAAAGAATAACTATGGACTTTGTTAGTGGACTCCCTCGGACGGCGAGGAAGTTTGATTCAGTTTGGGTGGTGGTGGATAGGTTGACCAAGTCAGCTCACTTCATCCCAGTGTGTACTACCTATACCTCAGAGCGGTTGGCAGAGATATTCATCCGTGAGATAGTGAGATTGCATGGAGTTCCTATTTCCATTATATCGGACAGAGGTACCCAGTTCACATCTCAATTCTGGAGGACATTTCAGCGAGAGTTGGGTTCACAGGTAGAGCTGAGCACAGCATTTCATCCACAGACGGATGGGCAGTCTGAGCGTACTATTCGGATATTGGAGGACATGTTGCGTGCTTGTGTCATTGATTTTGGTGGTTCATGGGCTGATTATTTGCCTTTGGCGGAGTTTGCTTACAATAATAGCTATCGGTCCAGCATTCAGATGGCACCGTATGAAGCTTTATATGGGAGGCGGTGTAGGTCTCCGGTTGGTTGGTTCGAGCCCGGCGAGGCTAGGTTGTTAGGGACAGAGTTAGTCCAAGATGCCTTAGATAAGGTGAAGGTGATTCAGGAGAGACTTCGCACAGCTCAGTCGCGTCAGGAAGAGTTATGCAGACCGGAAGGTCCGAGATGTGTCTTATTCAGTAGGTGAGAAGGTGTTGCTGAAAGTTTCGCCTATGAAAGGTGTTATGAGGTTTGGAAAGAAAGGGAAGTTGAGCCCAAGGTTTATTGGACCTTTTGAGGTGCTTAGGAAAGTTGGGGAGGTGGCTTATATGCTTGCTTTGCCACCCAGTTTGTCGGGAGTTCACCCGGTGTTCCATGTATCTATGCTCCGGAAGTATGTCGGAGACCCGTCTCATGTGTTGGACTTCGGCACGATACAGCTAGATGAGGATTTGACTTATGATGTGGAACCAGTAGCCATTTTGGGTCGACAGGTTCGTAAGCTGAGATCTAAGGACATAGCTTCAGTGAAAGTGCAGTGGAGAGGTCGTCCCGTGGAGGAAGCAACTTGGGAGACCGAGCAGGAAATGCGGAGCAGATATCCACACTTGTTTAATACTCCAGGTATGTTTCTTAACCGCTCGCGGACGAGCGTTTGTTTAAGTTGGGGAGAATGTAACGACCCGGCCCGTCGTTACGGGAATTACCACCCCGTTACCTTACATTTTCATATGTTATGCTTTTAAAACAATATTAGAGTATATCGGGTGAGTTAGAGGTGATTTGGATTGAAAATGAAACAAATAGCATGTTTGAGGAAAGCTTGAATATGAAAAGTCAACCAAGAGTTGACTATTGAGTTAGAGTGCTCGGAATCGGATTCTAATGATTCGACTAGTTCCGGGGGATCATTTATGACTTAGGAGAACAATCGGAATTGAATTCGGAGGTCCGGTGTAATTTTAAGCTTGAATTGGCGAATGTTGAATTTTGGCGAAAACCGGATGGTAGGTGATATTTTGATCCGGGGGTCGGAATGGAATTCCGACAATTTCTGTAGCTTCGTTATGTGATTTTGGATATGTCCGCAAATTTTCAGGTCATTCGGACATCGTTTGATCGGGTTTTGGATTGAATGTTAGTTTTGAAAGTTTTGAAGAAACTTAGGCTTGAATCCGTGGTTAATTGGTGATTTTGATGTTTAGTATGGTGTTTTTATGATTGGAACAAGTTCGTATCATGTGTTGGAGTATGTTGGTGGTTTTCGTTGGGGTCCCGGGGGTCTCGGGATGAATACGGGGGTCCAAACGGACCATTGTTGAAAGAAAAGAGAAAAATCTGGTTGCTGTCATAACCTCAGCAGACAATTGCTCTCCGCGATCGCGGGGATGGGGATGCGATCGCGTAGAGCTGGGAGATAAGGCATCGCGATCGCAGGGTAACAGTCGCGATCGCGTAGAGGTGAACGGGTATTAATCGCGATCGCAGGCCAATATACGCGATCGCGTAGAAGAAGAAATGGGTCCAGGGAGAAATAGGCTACGCGATCGCAGGAATGAAGGACGCGATCGCGTGAGGCAGGGTGACTGTGCATCGCGATCGCGTGAAGGAAGTCGCGATCGCGTGAGGCAGAGAAAATTGAGCATCGCGATCGCGTGAGGAAGATCGCGATCGCGTAGAAGAACCTGTTCTGGCAGTGAACTTAAGTCCAGAAACAGAGAGTTACGGGTTTACACCCCCAAAACTCAATTTCAAGCCCTAGAGAGAAGAAAACTCGAGGAAATCACCGAGAAGTCATCGGGTATCGTCGGAGGTAAGATTCTTGACTCAAAAACATCAATTTATGGTAGTATTAACATCAATCTTCATGAAATTGGGTTGAAATCTTGAAGAAATGTGGCCTAAGTATTAAAAACGGGATTTTTGGATTTGGAGGGTCATTTGAACTCCGATTTCGATAAATTTTATATGCACGGACTCGTGGCGAGATAAGGATCGCGTTGGTACTAATTTCGGAATTTTCCGAGCAGTGGGGCCCGGGGTCGGGTTTTACCAACTTAGTGTAATTTTGCGATTTTCATATAAATTGAAGTGGGTTATGATTCCTTGACCCGTAATTGATATAATTATTGTTATTTGACTAGATTCTACACACGAGGCAACGCAATTCAAAGGAAAAGGCATCGCGGACGATTCTACGACCGGCTAAAGGTGAGTAGTTTGTGTATATTGTAGCCTGGAGGGTTCGAAACCCCGGCTTAGCACATTGTGACGCTAATAGGGCGTGGCTCGCACACCGTGGCAGGTGCGGGATTGATTGTGATTGGGGATTGAGACTTGGTCCATCCCGGAAAGTGAATAACATGTTGTTAGTGTTGGAAATACACTGTATTTGCTATATTTGTGGGATGTAAGCCTTGTTTGGGGCCTTGTGCCGATCTGTAGCGTCCTTAGAGGACAATATTTATGTGATAGCTATAATTGCTTAAATCACTGATCTCAGTCCTGGAAATTGTAATCACACTTTTGAAATGCTAAGTCACCGGCTTTTGCAAAATTAATAAAGTTAAAGTATTTTTCATAAATTATGAATTGAGAAGTGGAAATAAGGAAAATGAATTGTTTTGTGACTTAATTGCTTATTGTGGACTGAGTATGGGATCGGGCTGCACGCCGCAGTGGTTGATGCGAGGATCGGGCTGCACGCCGCAGCAGTATTGCGCTTGGGCTGTAGGAGCCCCTCCGGAGTCTGTACACACCCCCAGTGAGCGCCGTCGACGTTAAATGGGATCGGGCTACGCGCCGTAGCAGTTATGTGCATTGCATTGCATCTGTATTTGTTGAATTACTCTGTGGTAGCGGTATTGTATTATTGTTGCTAGTTCGTAGGAGATTCGGACTGTAGTGTAGCTTCATATTGTGGTATTTTGTGGATTTCTTACTGTCAGCTACATATATATATTTGTTACTCACTGAGTACTTAGTACTCACCCCTACTCCCTGCACCTTTTGTGTGCAGACTCAGGTACACAGGAGCAGTAGACGGACATCTCCGGCGTTTACATTGTCACATCGAGTTGCTGAGGTAGCTGCCTACGTTCGCAGAGCCTAGCTTCTCCTCTCATTCCAGTTGTTATTGTATATTTTGTATTCAGACTTGAGTACTTCTATATCGTACTCTCTATTTCTGTTGGGTTTTGTTAGAGGCTCTAGACTTGTGACTCCGGATCTTTGGGAGTGTCAGTATTTTGTTCAGTATTATTATTATTGGAGTTCTTAAACTCATATATTCTTCTGGGTTGTCCATTTGGGACTGATATCGTTGTGTTAATTAAATGGTTGGTCTGGCTGGCCTAGCTTGATTGTTGGGCGCCATCACGACCGGAATTTGGGTCGTGACACACCCTATCTATCATAAGTCCGATAACGCAATATAGCCCATCCAAGAGCATTTGGCTTCAGAATACTTTATTCTTTTTATTTTTCTATGGACTGAACTTCCACAGTCCATCTGGAACATAGACCACATTGCACTTTCCAAAATCATATAATAAATCTGATTCCCACGTCTATACTCAGAATACACCCGAACCAACTGTAATAGCCCATACTCGCCACTCCGGGTGAGATCTTATGGTGTACCAAACAACCCAATCACTCGAGCGATGGCCTCTAATCGCAACAATTTCCCACGATAACCAAATATTAACTGAAAAACCTTTTTCCATTAGCTAATGTCTTATTCCAACACCTTCATATATTGCCCATGGCAACCGAACACGTGATATATCGAATCCATCTCTCAGGTCATCCGTTCATGGATCCATTTCCCTTTTAACTGATACCACAATAGATTTCAGAGCCAACCCTCGATATTACCTTTCTAACCAGCTGAAATCACATATGCCCGCACTCATTACTGGCTCCAATGATCATTTTGATTATAACACACCGCACTGGTGATATGACACCTCAACACCGGCCTAAGCCACGATGAGCACAACACAGGCTCCAATAAGAAACGTCTGAACATACTCAAATCATGACAACTGACTCCAACAACACAGCTGTAATTCAATTCCTCTATACCATCAAAACATAGAACCGAGATCCCGTCTCACATCATAGGAATAGAGTACATGACTCCTTCTCGAAAGCTCATAGCATCACGTGGCCTTACCACAACTTACGATTCCATCCAAACACTATTACCCACGAAGCACCTCAAGTCATCATGCTCAAAACAGTCAGCTACGCACAGATTTAGGTCTGAACTCGAGCAATCAACCTCACCCACGGTGAAACAATTAATATACACCATCAAATTTTGTAAGGACATAACCGATGCGCCATCTGCCGAGCGACACCCAAACCTGACTTTACCTCAGAGACTAGGAAGTATAGTACGCAAGGTAACCTATAGAAAAAAACTATGCTCCATATTACACGGTTGCGGCGTGCAACCTGCTCAAAATGACATACCCGTGGCGGCGTGCCACCCAATCCAGATACCATACCTGTGGCGGCGTGCCACCCGATCCAAATAACCCGTGGCGGCGTGCCACCCGATCCACGCAAAACTCTCGCAAAAAGAAATGCACATCGAGTCAAATTGCTCATTACAATAAACATATATATAGCCTCAAGCTCGGCCACAAGAAATGCATCCTACAAAGTTCCCCAATACCGGAACTGAATCAATAGTAGAAACCTCTGCACTGATATCCGCCACGAAGGCCCAATTGAGAAAGCAATACCTACCAGTCGTCCGATGGTCCTGGGTACAACTACCCTGCTGGAGCATACTCTGATGCACTCTGCTACGCACTTTGTGCCATTTCCGACATAGTCCATATCATATTAGTCTAGACGACCTGACTTATGACAACCAGTCCGAAATCAAGTATAATAACCCAAATTCATCATATCAAGCTAAGAGAGAGCCACTAGGTCTTCCAATTTCCAATGATCGCTAAACGGTACCGATACACACGATATACAACCACTGCATAGGCGGATTACGAGAACTTCCAGTCTCCATTACCTATATAACACATGATTCACTATGCCTGATCCCACATTCCACTGTACGAATACTTAACACACATCAATCATCCATTCATACCACGAAAGTCATTCAAATATTTCCCTATGCCATCAACAACTCAATCATCACAGTCGATCCGACAAGAGAATACCACCATACCATTAGGTATTATCAGTTTACATTACCTTGTCCTTTTTTACCACATATCCTGCCAACCACTAGAATAGCAGTACCATTGATCGATTCTTAAATCACCTGCAACTACCCGCACTACCCAATAATTTTTAATGACTTCCCATATATTATGAACTGATCTCAAGACCTTGAACATGCCATTGTCAACTTCCCATAACACATCGCATATACCATACCACACTAAGATAACATGGAAAATTTCCATCCCTCTCCTACGCCGCATACATCGACGCACTCAACTAGTCAAGGACCTTCATGATCCCATATAGAAGAAAAGTCATTACACATTCCATGTTTCGCATACCGACCAAAATATACTCCCTTTTCAAACCACGATAGAACACATCACAAACTCTTTCTCCTAATTTATTGCACAAGATGAACTGCCAGGACTGAGTCCCTTTTACCCAAACCCAGCTAAGCAAACTGCCAGCACGCAAGAGCTTTGTTTCACAATACCTGCAAGACTCATTACTTCGAACACATGCCAGGAATTAATCTTATCCTTATTACACCGTTTCGGTTCATTATCAAGTTGTCCCATTTAACCAATTTCCTTTCTAATTCATCTTTAATTTAATATTAGCCTTTACTGTAGCACCATAATACCTCAACTCAAGTTACCACACGAGACTCATACATAATACTAAACGGTCTCAGGCTCACAGGCCGCTGAATACTCACTCAATGTTTCCCAGAAGTACCACATTCTACAATGCTTTATTTTGAAGAACTTCCTACGATTTGGAATTCGTTATCATTACCTCCCAATACGGATACATAGAATCCCATCATTCACATAACATAACACAAGTCTTGATTTCTTCTAATGAAACCACCGTCTTTAGCCATATACACAATCTTAATACACCTGACTGTTACAAGCAAAATCTTAAACACCGCAAAACCATTTTCGGGCGTCATTCACCCTTATTCAATTATAATCCAACTGTGTTATTGAACAGAACCACTCGTGCCTTGTTAGAACTCTGACACCACAGAACATGATTTCATACAGATGCAATTAGCTATCTTTCTTTTCTATACATCGAACATTCTTTACAAACAACAGTTCAAGTCATCCTAGTATTTCTTCACATCTATGAAGCACCATAACATTTATACGAATTTTCCCAATAGACTGGAGACAGAACCAACATAGCACACAACAGTGCAATCAGTTAATCAATAACAACCTCCCCAACTTGGCTCGGAGCCATTCATCAAAGCATATTTAGCCACTTATAGCATTCTTACTCAAATGATGCCACAATGTTATAGTGATATTAATCTCAAGTCATTTACGAGCCTTGACAGAGACTCGAATCATCAGAGACCTTAACTCTTTTGTAACTCTTGCATTTATACACACACTACAGTTAAGCCTACTCTCTTTAGGTGATAGAAATCTTGTCTATGTCCCAAAATTTTCCAAAAATTTTGGCAGAGTTTCCTTTGTAAATTGGCCTATCCACCTGCCAGAGAATCACCAAACCATTCTAGCAATACATCCACAACTCAACAAGACATCACAATGCATTTTAACAACATTAAATCTCAATACTATACGAATCATATTATCATAATTTATGCCTGAACCTGCGCTACACCTGCTCGCATCATAACACATATCAAATACACTTCAATTACACATCAGAATCGACCAACCTATTTTGCCTCAATCTAGTGTTCCTGAGTCTAAACTCGTTCTACTACACGTAAGGCACTTTACCTTCCAACTAAGAGATATGATAAATGTTCACCACGGCCGTAGCTCGGGGCTACACAACAGATAACAATAAAGATCTAACACCTGACAGGTCATACATTATTAAGCTACCATTTCCACAGTTAGGAACAATACCGATCACACGAAATTTCATAATACCATTTTGTAAAGTCAGCACTTTGGTGCTCATGTCATAGACAAAGATCTGGCCTCAAGTCCTCCCGACTGGCCCACCATGAACTCGTAGAGATTATATCTCGCCCCTCGATCAGGGAATCACAAACCCTCAAGGCAATTATATTACCGAGCGTTCGAAGCGTACACAGACGTGTGGAAAGAATTCCAAAAATTATATCTCAAGCTGAATCAAGTACGCACGATAAGAATTCCAAGAATTGTGAAGTGTTTCCTAAAGTTTTGCAGCTTCCCGAGGATAAGTACACGCGTCCCCGTACCGATCCACAAGACTCTACCAACCGGCTCAAGACTCATAGGGCCTAGTAACCTAGGCTCTGATACCAACTTGTCACGACCCCAATCCCGGTCGTGATGGCGCCCAACACTACTGCTAGGCAAGCCCGATCATTTACCCTCTCATCCCGAGCATGAAGCTCAAACCAATTACCTGGATATTATTATCAACAATAAAGCTAAACTGAATAACCACCCAAAGATCTAGGGTCACGAGTCTAAAGCCTCTAAACATGATCGGATAACAATATCTAAACCAAATACTCAAGTATGAATAATGTATATAAAAAGGAAAACTGGAATAAGAAGAGAAGCCAGGTCCTGCTAACGCCGGTAGCTACCTCAACAACTCTGATAAATACTGATAAAAGCTAGAGTGCTCGTCTATCCCTCCTGTGTACCTGAATCTGCACACAAAGGTGTAGGGAGTAGGGGTGAGTACTAAGTAGTCAGTGAGTAATAAATATATACAAGTAGCTGAAAGTAAGAGATCCACGGAATACCACATAATGAAGCTAAACTACAGTCTGATTCCTCCTACGAACTAGCAACAACAACAGTACATTACCACTATCAGAGATAATTCACAGACAAAAATGCAATGCAATGCACGAGACCGCTACGGCGCGTAGCCCGATCCATTTAATGTCGACGGCGCTCGCTGGGGGTGTTTACAGACTCCGGAGGGGCTCCTTTAGCCCAAGTGCAATATTCATATCATCTGCTGTGGCGTGCAGCCCGATCCATACTCCTACAGCCCAAGCGCAATACCGCTGCGGCGTGCATCCCGATCCTCATATCATATCAACCGCTGCGGCGTGCAGCCCGATCCATCCTCGGTCCACAACAAACATATAAGTCACACAACAGCTCAAATTATTTATTTCCAGGTTCTAGTTCATAAATTATGAAAATACTTTAACTTTTATTTAATTTTCCCAAAACATGTGACTTAGCATTTCAATACGGTGATTTCAAACCAGGACTGATATCAGTGATTAAGCAAGTATAGCTATCACATATATAACTATCCCCTAGGGATACTACAGGTCGGCACAAGGCCCCAAACACGGCTTACCGCCCACAATTATTTCAAACACAGTATTTTTCAACCACTAGTATCATATTATACTCATTCGGGATGGACTAAAGTCTCAATCCCCAGTCACAATCAATCCCGCACCTGCCACGGGGTGCGAGCCACGCCCTACTAGCGTCACAATGTGCTAAGCCGGAGTTTCGAACCCTCAGGCTACCATATACACAAACTACTCACCTCTAGCCGGTCGAAGACTCGTCCGCGATACCTTTTCCCTTCAAATTTGCTGCCTCGTGCGTAGAATCTAGTTAAACCACAACAATTATATCAAATATGGGTCAAAGAAACATAACCCAATTAAATTTATACGAAATACGCGATAATACACCAAGTTGGTAAAACCCGGACCCCGGGCCCGCTTCTAAAAAAATTCCGAAATTCATACCAACAGATTCCTCGTCTCTCCACGAGTTCGTGCATATAAAATTTATCGAAATCGGAGTTCGAATGGCCTTTCAAAACCCAAAAATTCGTTTTCATGATTTAGGCCCTAATTCTTCACAAATTCTACCAAATTTCAGGAATTTTGGTGTTGATTCTAACATAAAATCATGTTTTTGAGTCAAGAAACTTACCTCCAGTGATTACCCATTGATTTCTCTCTTAATAATCGCCTCAGAAGCTTCTTCCCATTCTAAAATTGGAAGAAAACTCGACCTGCTCATTATCGGTAAACTATTCACGCGTTTTACTGCTCCCAATGGATTCCTTGTGAAATTCTTATGAATTTAGGCTTTTGAATCACTCAATTTGACCTTATAATGAAGGAGATATGTAGGTTTTAAGGTTTGCAAATAGTGCAGGTTTTTAATACGCCATCAGGGGCAGTTTCGTCATTAACCTAAAAATCTGGCCAGCCTTAGTAAAATGGCCATAAAATCCTCATACGATGTCCAAATTCGATGATTCTTTTTGCTACGGGTCCGTAATTACGATACGGATCTAGTTCTGCATTCAAAACAATAATACAAGCTCATTTGTTCAATATGATATCATTTATGCTTGAGGAAACGATGTCGAAGCACAAGAAAAACGAGCACAACGCAACCCAAACATATCCGAAACTCACCTGAGCTCCTCGGGACCGCATACGAACATATTAATATGTCACATATGATCATGCAAACTTATTTTCACTCTCAAATCACTAAAACTAACATCAAAACACCAACTTTACATCGGATTCAAGCCTAAGTTCTTCTAAAACTTCCGAAACTAACATTTGATCTAAAACCCGACCTGAACACCTCCAAATGACCTGAAATTTTGCACGCATATCCAAAATTACCTAACAGAGCTACTGCAACTCTCGGAATTTTGTTCCGAGCCCCGAATCAAAATCTCACCTACCATTCAGATTTCGCCAAAATTCAACCTTAGCCAATTTAAGCCTAAAACTACACCGGACCTCCGTATTCGATTCCGATTGCTTTCCTAAGTCATAAATGATCCCTCGAAACTAGTCAAATCATCAGATTTCCATTCCGAGCTGTCTAACCCATTGGTCAATATTCGGTTGACTTTTCCAACTTGTTCTTCTCATAAAGAGATTTATGGCCTTATTTCTATCTAAATTCTCGCCGATTTGCTTCTAACTCTCCAAACACATATAAATTAGCTTATTAAAGTGTTAAATGAAGAAAATGGGGCGAAAACTCCCGTAACGACGGGTCGGGTCGTTACAATATCATCAACATATAGACATATTATCACATAATCATTGTCTACCACTTTAGTATAAACACATTTATCCACCTCAACTGGAGAAAAAATCATCTCTCCATAAGACTTGTTTAAATTTCTCATACCATTTCTTAGGAGCTTGTTTAAGGCCATAAAGAGATTTAATTAATTTATAAACTTTATTTTCTTGTCCAGGAATGGCACAACCTTCAGGTTGAACCATATAAATTTCATCTTCTAAACCACCATTCAAAAAGCAGTTTTGACATTCATTTGGTGGATAAAAAGCTTATGGATTGAAGCTAAGACAATTAAAACTCGAATGGAAGAAATTCTAATCACTTGTGCAAATGTATCCTAATAGTCTATATATTTTTTTCGAGAAAAACCTTTTGCTACTAACCGAGCTTTATATTTATCTAAAGATCCATCAGAATTAAATTTATTTTTAAAATCCATTTACAACCAATAGGTTTTTGCACCAGGAGGTAAGTCAGTTAAAATTCATGTATTATTTTTCATAATGGAATCAATTTCAACATTTATTGCCTCTTTCCAATATTTAGCATCTGAAGAAGATGCTATCTTCAAAATAATTTGATGGCTCATTATCGACAAGAAAGGTTTGAAAATCATTTTCATAAGAAAAATGTTCTTTCCTAGGCTTCGCTCCTTCTCAGTTCCTCATTAGAGGTAATTTCATTATTTGTTTCAACAGGTTTATGAGAAATTTTATTAGAAATGGATAAATATATTCAAAAAACTCAGCATTCTTTATCTCAATTGTAGTATTGCAATTAAGCACATCACTTTTTAAAACAAGAAATCTTTATGCAGCACTATGTTCTGCATATCCAATTAGCATGCAATCAGCAGTTTTAGAACTTATTTTTCTCTTTTTAGGTTCGGGCAAAAGAACTTTAGCAAGGCACCCACACACTTTTAAATATTTTAAATTAGGTTTATAACCCTTCTTTGTAAATGACATGCAAATAGAATAACTTCACCCCACAAATTATCATGAGCATTAGAACTGACTAACATATAGTTCATCATCTCTTTCAATGTTTTATTTTTCCTTTCAGCTATTCCATTTGACTCAAGTGAATAAGGTGGAGTTACTTCATGAATCATTCCATTCTTTTCACAAAAATCATTTAGTGACAAATACTCTCCACCTCTATCAGATCTGACTCTTTTGATTTTTCTACTAAGTTGATTTTTAACCTCAGTTTTATAAGAAATAAACGATAACGATAATAATATTGCAATAAAATTATTTGTGAACGGATACACGGACTTGCTTGAGTCGTGCTAGGCACTGTCCTAAGAAACTATTTCAGCAATGTGAATTATTTCCTCAGGATTAAATAAGCCTACCTCTATTTTATTTAGAGGATACAGGAATCAGCAAAATTAAATAATAAATCCAGCAAGTTTGGAATGAGGAAATAAACACAAGTTACAAAAGGAATTGAAAACTACAAAGCTATACCTAATTGAAAAAGAGAAGCTTTGTAGTGATGATTACTGATCATTCGTAATCATGAGAGAAAAAAGTATTTGTTGGTCTATACGGATGGTATAGAAAGTGGGTATTTATAGTTGTAAGATTTGTATAAGAAAGCGACAAGTGTTCATCTACTTGTCAAAAATACTACGTGCAAGATACACTTGGACAAATAAGTCATGTGTCCATAGCTTCTAGAAGGTTTACCACATGTAAAACTCTTTACATGCATATTGACACTTGGTTTAAGGCGTAACCCTTGGACTCTTTTATTTTGAAAATACTACCAAAGTATGTAGCCCAATATTAGTTGACTCAGATCCGAAAAAAACCTTCATGCCATTTTTATTCAGACCCAATATTTTCATGATTTTTATTCTCTTTCTTACCCAAGTTTACACATACCTATCCTATCAATAAAAATACAAAACAGACCTAAAATCTCTTATTCTCCAAGTTCTATATAGATAAATTTGCTCTAAAGTTTTCGATTTGACAGAAAACTTAACAAGGAAAGAAAACTTTGAAAGTTCATGATTTAGCAAAGAAATCAACGAACAGTTTAACTTTATATATAAATTATTCGAAAAAAGTGAGAAAAATACAAAAAATTTATTTTCAGTTTTAACTGCATCTATACCGTACGTGTATAATGATGTATAAATTTGTATAAACTTGTATATGAAATGTTCAATAATGTATACCAGTATTTCGTTGGCGAGAAAAGCAAAATTAGAGTTAATAGAAAAACATAAAGAATAGGAAGTAAAAGCAAAAAGAAAAAATTAAACAAAAAGTAACCAAAACAAAAGCAAAAGGGAATTGCGACAAAGCAAAAAAAAAACATGTAACAGAACTATAATTACTATCGTGAAAGAGAAACTTGCTTCAAAAGAAAGATAAATGTCATATTATAATATTTTCACTCCCAATATACAATATTATACAACATTATAACCTTATTATAATTTTGTATAATATTATATAATCTATCTATATAGAATAACAAAGGTAAAATAATTTGGGGGTGACAAATGGAATTCCCTAATGCTGACACCTATTAAAAAATTGGACAACTCCCAATATAGTTGGAGCTTCAATGTAGCACACGTTCACACAAATTATCAAATCTCATATTGCCTTCAAAGTCCCACACGATTCAAATGCCCCTCAATTTATGGGATCCATTACTCCCACAATCATAGGTAATTCGATACCTATGTTTTGGCTTTTATTCCCACATTCAAAGGCAATTCAATACCCATTAATATTTCCACGTTCACAAAAACTCTAAATATTTCACGTTCCACTTTTTTGCTGAGCTTAACATTGCCTTCAAACTTTCAGTTTCCCACGTTTCAGTTTCCCACGTTCTCATTACTTTCTTTTTCACAAAGTAAACTTGAGAACATTTTAATAAACATGGAAAGAACATCATACCCCTTCTTCATAGTGTTTTCTCAATTCCAGAACATGTGCAAAAGTTGTGTCCCTATTCTTTGTTATTTCCTTCAATTCCTCATCCAATAACTTAATATTCCCACATTAACAGAAACTTTCAGTTTCCCACGTTTTTCCTTATTGCTACTGCCCCAAAAACATCGCTATTATCCCAAATAAATATCTATATATATCGGATTTATGTGCTTTACATTTTCAAAAACTTTTCAACTTTATATTTTATCTGTTCAATATACCATTTTGATTAATTTACTTTGCAAACATAGCGATACAAATTCATAATATCAAACAAATTTCAGGCAACTCAATGCAATGGAACCTCAAAGTTAGAGTCGTTCGAATGTGAGTAATGCCGGATCACTTTAAACTGGAAATACCATATTTAATTGAATTAGTTTTAAGGATTCTAAGGTAACATATTAAACTTTGTCATACTTCTTATTAATGTAATCGCATTCTGTTTTGTGGCAGCCTGCTAAGTGTCGGCTATTTATTCATCTTTACGCATAACTGTTGTAGCATTTTGGTTCTTATTGATTGTTCATAAAACTTATATTTATCATTGATGTATCTATCTGAATTGGGATGTGCAAATGCAAGAATTATAGCTGTCAGATTAATAGCCTTACTAGCCCTTTCCGTTCTGATTTTGCAAACCTCCTAACTTTTACTTCTCTGTATCCTTTATAAACATCATTCATAAAATAACTTACTTTGGAACAACGTTTCAACACCTCTTTTGATGACTTATGGACACCTCAAGCCTCAAAAACCAACACATAATTATGTTTCGAGGGTATTTGGTTTTAATCTCCACAAGACTTGATAGACAGTGAAGTCTGTTGTGATATTGTGAAGATATTACATTTTTCTGCCACTATCAGTACTTACCTGGTTGTGAAGTACAATTCATCATGTTAGAGCCCAGGTAAAGCGGGAGTTCTAGATATGACAAAATTGATTTATTGATCAAGAAGCAACAATGGCTAATCTGTCAAGTTAAATTCATCTTCGTAATTCAAGTTTGGCAGAATGGCTTCATATTTCGTAATTTTGCCTTTATCTTACAGATTTGTATATATATGGTATACAACTTCTCTATATAGCATTTGGACTTTTGATATAAAATCTTTAGGATAACTACACTTAAGTCGTATAAATTCTCTATATAGCATTCTTTTTTTTCATATGAAATAGGTAGGATATTTTTAGGCAGTGATCTCCGGTATATACAAGCTTATAATTTTGCGCTAATAATGAATCTGATTTTGTAGGGTGATCGTATACATGCTTCAATCGGAAAGTATATTCTCAAGTTTTTTAGGAACAGGATACATGAACTTCGCTTATATCGTATGAACTACTTTGTCGTTGGACCAAATAATCTGAAGTTGAGGACTACGACACACAACATGGGGCTAACATTTACTCAAGTCGTTTGTTGAGGAAATAAATTATCCTTTATTTCATATGAACATCTTTAACTTGCGCCCTTTTGACCAACTAACAAATCAACATGATGTCGATGAGGCAGAATTATGTGGTAATTCTTCTTTTCATTTGTAACGAATTAATGGTATTGATAAAATTATGTTACTCACTTTTATCTATATATATTAGATGTTGTTGGTCATGTTGTCACCTATGAAGATGTTAAAAGTCCGTTTATTAATATTGTACTCGAAGATGATCAGTAAGTAATTGAAAATTTTAAATACTTTTTTATGGATTGCTTACCTATATATGTCTATACTAACCTTACTATGCAACGTATAGGATGAACAAAAATGTGGCAACCTTATGGAGCGAACATGTGGATAAAATTCAATATTACTTGAATGAATCGACCGATGAGTCGTTGATTGTTATTTTTCAGCATTTAAAACCTCAAAAATATCGAGGTTTACCGTATATTACATATTTTTCCGGCTTAGCGTAAAAATATTTTTATGTCTACAATATTTATTAACAATACTCAATTTTTACAAACCTTTAACCAAAGCCAGATTAGCTACCTATGAGTCGTTGTGCATGCTTGGTTGTTGAATTTTACAAAACATAAAAGTGATTTTTAAGTCAGCTTCCGGTCAGATTCACTACTTACTTTTCATTTCATACATAGGCAATTATTCTGTGCGTAGCTATTGGTTTCAGACAAAAATATGGATAAACTCTATGTTGCCATAGTCTACTGAATTTAAATCGAGGTTTGTCACGTGTATACTCCTTTTGATTATGCACCTGTTAAATATAACGATACTATTTATAAATAATAATTTTTGACTTATGTAGGTTACTTGCAGCACGTCCGTCAAACATTAAAAGAATCACTCAAACAAGTTCTCAGCAAATCTATTAGAGATGAGTTAGACAAATGAATTGTAGAGTTTAAAACTATTAGGGATTTAGTTCAGTGCACGCAAGTGAGTTTAATTAACTTTGTCAATTATATGTACTTTATATTTTCTATTTTGCATTTATAATAAACTTTTATTTTTTTTAAATAGGAAAGTAGCTGTTGGGTTGCGGCAGAATAGGTAAGTTTGAAACTTGACCGAGGATGATCATACTTGGCATGCAACAAGTGTAGTTAAAAGGTTGATAAAGTTGAAAATAAATACTTTTGTAAGAAATGCAATGAACATCATTTTTCATGCAATCACAGGTAATTACTATCCATGTTTATTTAAAATTTTATATATTAAAAAACCCCATAAGTTTAATCAAAATTGAATTGCAGGTATAGGCTTCAAGTACGAGTTATGGATGGAACCGCTTTTATCTCATTGTTGCTTTGGAATCGAGAGGCTATGCAGCTTATAGGGAGTTCCGCAAATGAACTTAAGGAAAGCTCCCTTGAGGTATACTACAAAACTTATTTTGATTAACTATAAAAACACTTCTAACCTATGAATTTTGGCGTAGAATTTACTTGCGGATGCTAACTGTTTTTATCCAAGTGAACTGGATACTATTCTTCATAAAAAATTATTGTTCAAGATTATTGTTAAGCAAGAGAATATTGAGTCTCAGGTTGAAGTCTACAAAGTTCTTAAGCTTAGTGATGATGATGACCTTTTAAAGAAATGCAACTACAGTTTATTCAAAGATAATATCACCGTAAATATTTTTACCTCTCAAAACTCCTAGCACAAAATTTTAGTATAAATACTTTTGCACTCATTGAATGAATGTTCTATTTAATTTCTGTTTAACGGGATCCAAAGTTTTTTTAATGGATAAAGCTCAAGAGGAGATAAGCTTTTCGAGGTAAATTCTATGAAATATAAAGTTTTACAGCATTATTTATCTATTTAACAATTAGAGTAAAAATTATGCAAGTAACAACAGTATTGCTCTCCAACTGGTATTAAACTTTTTGGTTGTTGGAAAGATGTAATGGACGAAGGTGAGTAGTTTATTTTGCAAACTCCCATCGATAAAAGTGTATCAGAAAGTGAATCGTCGGTGTTAGAAGATGGTGATGCATGCAATGTAAAAATATATCCTTTGAAGACGTATGACAAGAAGACTAGATCCGCTAATATGGCATCAGCAGCAGGACCAGATGATGACTTCAATTCTCAACTCTCTAGCAACAAGGTTTGCAAGGTCATAAAGAAAGAAAAGAATCCCTGATTGGTTTACTGCAATATGTCTAGATGTGCACATATTTTGTACTATGTCGCTTCAATGTTCTGCGTTTTATATGTTATATGGTGAAATGACTCTATCTATGCAACTTCATATTTTCTTTATCAATCATTAGTTGAGTTATTACTTATGTTACATATGCCAAATATTGATGCAACATAAAAGTTGATACGTCAAGCTGGTTGGGTCAATGAGGGTGTTCCTTTTTTTGTTGAGAGGAAAAGAAATTTTCTTCGAGTTTAATTGATGTAGTTATTTTGCATGACTATATTTGTATTGAGGGTAAGCAAATGCAATTTGATATAGAGAAACTATTCTATCGTTATGGTGGATACATGTACAACCTATAGTACACTTATGTCATAAGAGGGATAGAGCTAAGAAGCATAACCCAATTGTTGAAGCTTGAACTTAGATTTTAATAAGTCGAATGTATATCTTTAAGTTTTGTAAAAGGCCTCCCTCTCTTAGTTACACTCCTAAATAGCAATGTGGTAAACTGATATTTATATAGAAATATGCTTCTCTTTTATGTGTACACTATTACAATTGTCCATGTTCTTTTGGTACAAACTCTTAGATTTGTCCATGTACTTTAAGTTCAGTATTATCTGTGTCCAGTTTATTCAGGTAGGCATGGCATACGTGGTTTACAGCTTTTCATAAAAAAAAATATGCCAGTGGTTTAGGAATATTTTGTAGTTAATCAGATACCAAAGCAGGTAAAAAATCATTTCTTTTACTATCGGCAAATTAGAATGGGGAGCAACTGTTATCCACATCATATGTTCTGCTCAAATGTCCCTTAAAGAAATTTATATCTGAATGAGCCACTATTTTTTGTAATAATCTAGCAACATCCTAGATACCCTTTACCAAAATCTACTGTTTAAACTCAAAAGTAAACCACGCTCCTGATAAACAACTAATTCATCAACTTAAACTGAACCAAAATCATGGATACATACATGTTGTATATGAAAATTGCCAACTGAGATCAGTATCTTTGTCAAAACTATTGGTATATGGAAATTGCCAACTAAGATTAAATGTTTTCACATGTGTGTATAGCATATTCTGCTTCTATTTTCAGTTGTCATTCTAGATGCTTATGTATCTTCGATAATGGAACTGATGAGATCTCTCTAATGGTTATGGACACCTGGTTGGACACCTGATAAGTACTTAAATCTCAAATCTGAATCTTTTGATACCCCCATAAAGTGCTCATCTACTTTTTTGGTTTCTTGCTACATATCTTCTCTGCTACTATTTTTTTTGTGTTAATAACGCCAACTTGTATTTATTTGTTGGTTGGTGTGTAGACCACATGGTGACAGTAATTAAGGTTTGGACCACATGATAAAAGATCATTTCTTTTACTATCGGCAAATCAGAATGGGGAGCAACTGTTATCCACATAATATGTTCTGCTCAAATATCCCTTAAAAAAATTTATATCTGAATGAGCCACTATTTTTTGCAATAATCTAGCAACATCCTAGATACATTTCACCAAAACCTATTGTTTAAACTCAAAAGTAAACCACGTTCCTGATAAACAACTAATTTGTTAACTTAAATTGAACCAAAATCATGAATACATACATGTTGTATATGTAAATTGCCAACTGAGATAAGTATCTTTGTCAAAACTGCTGGTATATGAAAATTGCTAATTGAGATTAAATATTTTCACAAGTGTGTATAATATTTCTTGCATTTTCAGTTGTCATTCCAGATACTTATGTATCTTCGATGATCCAACTGATGAGACCTCTCTAATGATTATGGACACTGGTTGGATGCCTTATAAGTACTCAAATCTCATAACTTGATCTTTTGATACCCCATAAAGTGCTTCTCTACTTTTGGTTTCTTGCTACATATCTTCTCTGCTACGATTTTTTTTGTTAATCACGCCAACTTGTATTATATAATGATGTAGAACTGTGTATAAAACTGGATTAGATCTTCAACTTCCTTCTCCAACTAGTATGGTTCCCAAAACCATCATTAATCAAACACGGTTAACCCATCACTGAAGATTCATATCATTACAAACTTTTACGATAATATTTAACTTAACGCTATCACGTTAGAGTTATATTTTCCAAATCTGAGTTGAACTTAGAGCTTCAAAGCTCCTTCAATGGAGTTTTTAATATGAATGCAACAAAACTTCAACTTTAATTTTGGACACCCATAAATAGAAATTCAAATATTTGAGATCTATAAAAATTTACAAAGATTAAGCAACTTAGTAGAGAAAATGCTTTAAATCAAATTTGAGTTATATAAATATTCAGATCTATGTGAGTGGGAGAAGAGAAAGAAATGAGAAAGCAAAGACAGGCGGGTGGAGAGCATATAGTGTAGTGGGAATGAAAACTTTTCTTTTTGATTATGTACAAATTGGGAAAAACTATGTAAGAACTTCAAATATGGCCCGTTTTTGGTTGGACGGTTAGACTAAGTAACAAGGGCTGTAATTCTTTCTAAACCTTCTTTAAATTTTTAATAATTTTACTGCCCTAAAGTCTCCAGTTTTTTTTTTGTTTTAAAAAGTTAAAAGAAAAGTGATTGATAAACAAAGAGAAAAGAGTAGGTGAATAGGTTAGAGTAACGTATATTCCTTCGCATATACCACTTTTCTTTTGGCATGTACTTGGGCAGTGGGCACTAATAACCAATAAGGTTACTCATTTCCCACAAATCAAATTAGAAGGAAAAAGAAATTAAGAATCAATTACCGGAAAAACTAACTGATTGTTGAAAATGCCAGAAAAGAAAAATAAACAAAAGAAATTTAGCAGTAATTAACTGATAGAATCATTACGTACATTAGGTGTACTAGCTGGCCAATACATTGCATTTATAAAATAATCAGTTAAATTTGGAAACAGAGAGATGTCACCATTTTTGAGTTATTAGAAAATTGAAAAAAAAAGGAATTAAAATATTAGATAATCTATCACGTAAAGATTAAGGAAGGGAATGATGATAATTTTAAGGAAAAATATGTATTGTTAAGGATAGGAAGGGAAAAATGTCTACGATTTTAATTTGACAGGGAGGGGAATGATTTTCTTCCTTTATTTAGGCACTAGACAGTTAGGAACTAGGTTTAGAATATCACCGATCAGCTATTAATGCAAGATTTTATATTCTAGATATTAGTATACTTTTCTCTTTTTCGTATTTCCTATATTCCTTATATTGATGTTATTTTGTTATTTTATATTATGTTGAGTATCTTATGTTATCTATTATGAGTTTATTGCTAGTACTAATATGTCGTCACTTATTTTTGTCACTTATTTTTTTCTTGAGCCGAGGGTCTCTTGGAAACAGTGTCTCTGCTCCTCGTGGTAGGAATAATGTATGCGTACATATTAACCTCTCCAGACCTCACTTGTAAGAATATACTGGATTGTTGTTGTTGTATTACTTAACGACAATTCATTAATATAGAATTTTATCTCAAATTTCTTAATTGTAGCGTTATAAACACCTACATCAATAAGTTTTTCCCATACTTGGCGTGTGATATAATTTCCTGACTTGAATTGGTATACTATAATCATAACAAACCTAGCTTATATGAGTGACTGAAATTGATATCTTCAAAATAAAGCATCCGTTTATTCAAAAATCTGCAAAGAAAGACAAGTGCCGGCCCACATATCCTTTTTCGATTTATTCATTTTGGATAATAAAATAAAATCAATTATGTTGGGACGTCACTGGTACTAATGCAAAAATGGTAAAGAACTTAAATGAAGTTATACCTTCCCGTTAATTCAGCCACATGATCAGATACGGACCGAATGACCCGATTCCTCTTTTTTTTTTTTTTTTTTTTTTAAATAATAAAATGGACAGGCAATTCGATCTTGATTTAAAAAGACTTGTTTAATAATTAATAATACCACTCAAAAGTTGTTTACTTTCACTAAAAGATTACATATATTATAGTCCTTTATTATAAAAATTCAGCCGGCATGCTTAATTAATTAGTATTATATATGTCAGAAACCAACCACATGGTTGGTGTGTACGGTTTTAGTGAGAACTTTCTAGAGTTTTACTTTGTGATTTCTGTTTTGCAAAGAGCATTTTTAGCCCCGGACGAAATTAGTAATATTTGGTAGTCAGAAAATTTTACAAATTTTATGTACATATATTCGACTATTATTTAAAAAAATAGTTATACAATGTCATATCTCTTTTCTGTTTCATCTATACAAAAACTATAATCATCACTAGGGGTGTTTATGGTTCGGTTTGGAACGGTTTTTGTCTAAAAAGAAACCAAACTAAGTAAGTTGATTTTTCAAATATTAGAACAAACCAAACTATTTAATTCATTTTTTTTGGATTCGGGTTATGTCGATTTTTCAGTTTTTTCGGTTATTTGTTGGTTTTTTCTTAAATATAAGGCATATACTACCAAACACAATTCTGGCAACCACATTTTCAACGTAACACTATCAAATTAATTGCCCTTTGAGAAATCTATTATTTACCAATATATATTGATGACAATTCAATCAAATAGTGATGAATAATTAAAGGATTCAATTAAAAATATATTATTTTTAATACGAAATGAATTCTTACAACAACAAAAAAACTAACAACCAAAGTAGAATGTAAAGGTAGAGAACTACAATAAGAGTGCAAACTATTAATATTTACTATTAAATTTTTTATATTTTGTAAATATATATATATATATATATATATATATATATATATATATATATATATATATAAAATTTTAAAATAATTTGTCCTATAATTGGTTTGATTCGGTTTTTCGGGTTTTTATGAACACCTCAAGCAATTTCTTGTAATGATGGACTGCACAATGTGTTAATTAATTTAGAAAGCACCTTACTAAAGCATCCCCGAAGGTAGATATTGTTTGACTCAAAATATTTACTGGTCATTTATGAATTCAAAAAAATCGATATAAATTGAGGGTCAATCCTAGCAAGTCGTAACAAATCAAAAATCTAACAAATGATAAGATAATGGAAATGTTTAAATTAGCAACAGAAAACATCGGTGATCTGTATTCATGATAATAGAGTAGTCTGCCACCCCATGGAGAGGTTCAGAACTTTACAATCATGTTCAATTCGATCTACCCTCTTTGTCTTTTTTCTTGGGTTCTCACTCTATATTTCTAGAGTTCCCCGTAGGAAGAGAGTGGAACCCCTTTTTTCCTGGCCCCTCCCTTAGTATTTATAGATGTTGTTGTATGAGTTGACCTTTTGTGATTGGACCACGTTAGGAGGTTATTGCAGACATATCAGATGAGTCGTGACCTTAATAACCATTTTAGACGGATACGGAAATCACCCTTAATTAAAAGTGATCATGACACTTATTGGTCTTGCGTTAGCCGAAATGAGCGATTAACCTTATCAACTGTTGTAGGATCGGATTATGACCCATACAGTTAGTCCCTCCGCTTATCATGGTCACCTCGAAGTCGAACTTGATGAGCGGATTTCAGTGATCGAGGAATGGGCCTTTTTCGGGTGAGGGGAGGGGAACGACAACTGCTTGCGTCGAGATCGTGGCACCTCTTCCCCTCCCACATAACAAAGGTCCGATCTTTCGTATACGGATATTACTAGCGAAATGGAATAGTTAGTACGTCGTACTATGAACATGATTCGTGTAGTCCATACGAATATTCGATGGTGTAGGATTAGACCTGCCCTTGGTGGTAAATCATCTGTTTTTCTGTAATGAGTGGGATAGCGATCGTGACAGGGCAAATACTTTACGACTTCAATCGTGGTGATGCCCGTTTCGGCATAATTGAAACGTTTTTTGATGGTTGAATATGCATTTAATGGCACCCGTCGATTTTCCCGAATATCGATTGCATTGCCTATAAGACGGTTTGGGGTACTTGATTCTTGGTCTAGTTCATTTGTGAGATTTTTGCAGCTCTTATTTCCTGTAAGCTCTGGAATTATTTCTTCTTAGCAAAGAGTTCCTTCTCGTTCTTAGTTGAATCAAATACCCTACTATATTCTCTAGGCAACTGATCAATGGCTGGTTCTTCTTCTCGTGAAATTCTTCCAACGGTGGTGTCGGTTAATCTTTTGGTGATTGAAGTCCTTTCTCCAGTGCTGGGAGATGATGGGCAAAATGAAGCTGAGAGAGTTCCATTGGTAGATGAAATACTTCCCACAGCTGGGAGCCCGGTGGTGGATTTCACCGTCCACGGTGGAGATGACCCGGTGGATGAGGCTCATTTGATAGGGGAGGTGGGTATGGCCCAAATACGGGAACAAGGGTTCGTGCCATCTCATGCTGACATTGTACTCGCCCGACCAAAGGAGAAGGTCCATACCGACCATGCCGGGTAGTGTGTTTTTTATGTGTACCCTCTTTGGCTGGGGTTCGAGGTCCCACTTCCCAGTTTGGTAGTTGATTTCTATCGATATTACATTGTGTGTCCGGGGCAGCTCACCTCATCTCTATACAAGTTTCTGGTGATGTTCTTAAAGTTTTTAGAGTTGGCCGAAAGGACTGGCACGCTCCAATGGCTGCTTTAGACGACGAGGTCGAACCTCGCTTGTTCGAACAATTTTTCTATATTCAGATCGAGCACCTAGTGGCACCTTCTCCAGGATTCTCGGAGACTCGGAATTATAGACGTAAGTTGTCCCTTTTAAGTAGTAGACTTGATTCCCTTCCTCTTCTTATGTTTAGATTATCATCGTTCTCGTTATCGTTTCTGTAGCTAAGAGGTTGCCTCCGACTTTGTTTGCCGGACTGTGCGAGTGGCTCGAAGCCATGATTTCGCACACCGAGGGGGTCCACTCGTGGACGTCTTTTTAGGAGAAATATGGCCAGGGGCTAGCTGTAGGTAAGAGGTTTATACTCTCCGTATGTGGCTTGTTTCGAACCTAATACATTCTTAGGCTGACCTTGTCCTTTGTTGCAGGGAGAGTGTACCAAGGTAGAGCCCCTCAATTGGTGTTTCAGCGGCCTGGTGCAATTGCTAGGTTCTTTGTTGCACCGGTGCCATGCCTGGTGCCCAGGGCCACATCGATTGAGTCTTCTACGGCGCCGTCCCCTTCACGTCCTTTATTTCGTAGAGAAGGTCCATCGGGGACCGTTCGTCCTCGAGACGGTTTGTCTTCATGCGATGAGGACGATAGACCTTTGATCAGGCGCATGATTATTTCCCCTCCGGCTCCGTTGGTGGCGGTTCAACCCGCTCCTCCTATTGTGATAAATGTGGATTCCACTCATTTTGGGGCGAGGAAGGATGCGTACGTGGCGCACACTCCAAACGTTAGGCCAGGAGAAAATGAGGCTCGGGCTCGAGAAGATCGAGAGTTAAGTGCCGCCCCAACTTCTCAATCTTCGACCCATATGGTCGAGTTGGGAGAACCTTCCCGGGTGGTCGTGGATATTGGTGGCTCGAGTACTCCTTCGACGGAGATGGCGGCGGTGGGAGAGGGTTCTATGTCTGATTCTGACTTGGATTCTGAGGATGTCCGTATGTTTCGTGATGGGATCACGAGTGCGGCGGTCCACCCAGATGGGAGACCGCGTGTTGTTGAAATTCCTGTGAATGAGAATTTGTTGATGCTGAACTTGGCTTTGGAGTCGCAACTTGGTCAGTTGTGTTATGCGGTTGAGAACGAATCGTTGAGGGGGTGCGAGACGTTGGTTTGATGAACGAGGTAGCAGTGATGAGGATGAGGGAATGTATCCGAGGGTGGCCGCTTGTTTGTTTGCTATTTATCCCCATTTTTTACAAGCTTCTATATCTTTGTCTGACCTCTCGTTTTTCGTTTTGCAGGCATTTTTGTTGTAGGTGGAGAGTCTTCGTCGGGCCAATGTCCAGTCCGGAGTACCTTTACGTGTGCTTGACAAGTTCCATCGTTACCGAAACAAGTGTAGGGAGTTGAGTGAGCGTATAAGGGTTGATCCCCGTAACCGGGCGTTAGTTGAAGAGTTGGCGATGAGGGAGTTGCAGGCGAACCAAGCACTTGGTCGCATAAGGGATTTGGAGGATCAGTTGCATCGGAAGGATGACGATCTCGAGGCTGGACGGAGGGCTTCGATAGAGTGTGAGCATTTATGCTTAACCAAGGTGACGGATGTTACCTTGGAATGGAGTGGGAAGGTTGCTGTGCTGGAAAGTGAAGTGGCCGATTTGAAGCGAAGGTTGGCTGAAGGCCTTGGCTCGGGCAGATGAATTGCAGGGTGTTATCCGTGCTAACAATTCCCAGTTGTCGTTGGTGAGAGCTGTTGCTTCCTTCAGGGAGAGCAGCTTTGAAGAGCGTATCAGGGTTCTAGAGTGGGGCGCTTAGGATGCGGCGGGACAAATCGCGCTTTTGGAGAAAGAAAATAGGCGCATCCAAGAACAGTCTGCTTTTATGGGTGGTTCGCGCGAGGTTTGGGTTTATGCTGAGGCCCAGCGGGATGTATATAAGCACTTGTTCGATGCCGGCATCATTTTCGAAGCGATTTTCGAGGGAGCACACCAAGAGGGCGCATGAGGCTCGCGTGAAATGCAGTTTCGATGCTGCAATGCCTGGTATTGATGATGGCGCTGGCAGGAGCCTGGCGGGGGTTGGTAATGGTGTGGAAATTGTGGGTGGTGGTGCAGGCGGGATGGGCGGTGAGGCGGCCGGAGCAGGAGGTGGTGCAGCTGGAGCGGGCGACAGTGCAGATGGCCTTGACTGAAAAAGATTGATTTTTTTTTCTAGCGGTTGTTGTTGTATGTTTTTTTTTACAATATATGGTTGGGTGAAGACGGGCCAATATATGGTTGGGTGTAGACGGGCGTGGCCCGTGATTGTTCTTTGAATTAAGAGGGGAGCTCCCCTTTTTGCGTTGCTCAATTACTGCGTGCTTCACTTGTGCTTCCCTTCCCCCTCTCCCCCTTTTTTTATTGGGGGGGGGGGTGGCGATATGTCTCTTCGGAGGCAATTTGTTTTAGTAGTGATCTCGTTCTGGGAGCGACTCGGCATTTCGCTGGATAGTGAGGACGTCTGCCTTGCGCCTTAGTTACTCGCCTATTTATCAGTGGGGGTAGGTGTCACACCTCTTTTTACGCACCCGCAAGGATGCAAAGAGTTTTTCCAATTAAAGGATAATCGAGGCGGGAATTATTTAATTATTTCAGAGTCGCCACTTGGGAGATTTATGGTGTCCCAAGTCACCGGTTAAATCCCGAATCGAGGAAAAGAATGACTCTATTTAACGGTCCGCGAACCAGAAATCCGGATAAGGAATTCTATTAACCCGGGAGAAGGTATTAGGCATTCCCGAATTCCGTGGTTCTAGCACGGTCGCTCAACTGTCGTGTTTGGCTTATCTATCTGCTTTTTACAGTTATGTACTTAGTGCGAATTAATACCCCTTTACCGCTTTATTATTGATTATGATTTACGAAAGAGAAAATTGCTTAAAAATATGCTTCCGAATCACGTCACATGAAATGCACCCGGATCCTCGACATATTCTTATTCAACATTTCGGGGTTTGGATTTGGGTCGCATGAAATGCACACCCGTATTTAAGAAGGTAGAACTAAAATATGCGCCCGGATCGATTACTTATTTACACCGTTGAGAAGGACGTGATATTCGTTAAGAAACGACACATCTCGAAATCTAGATATTTTATATGTACATTTATGAAGGTTGTGCGATTAGTGTAACTATTGGGCGAGGCGCACCTTTGATTCAAATCTAAAGCGAACTACATCCCACTGTATTTTACTTAGGAGTTGATTCCAAATTATTTAAAACTTGCTACGAACCACACCACATGAAATGCGCCTGTGGTTCCTGACACGCTTTATTTGCTCTTGCTCGAAATTGGGGTCGGGTCACATGAAATGCACCCCCGACTCCTTTAATCTAATTACGTTATTTCAGTTGAGTAATAACTCACTAGCTAATCTTGCTTTTAACATAAGATCTAACATTAACAGATTTGGAGACTACACACATGAGTAGAGAAGATTGAACAGAGATACAACAGACTAATTGAGGTTTACGTGCATATCTAATGATAGTGTATCTTTGATCTAGCTACATTTTTCATAACCAGAACTAGCAATACGAACTTAATTAAAGAATAACAGAACGTAACAAACATAAGAACTTTGGGCGACTACATGATTCGACAAACTTTAAACATAAGCTTCAAGCTTCATTCTTTTCGAACCAAGGAACTACAATAACAGAAATGTGTACCTGGAATACGGAAGAAGAAAGATGAGTGAGCAGTGGCAATGCAGCAACAGTAACAGGAGCAACAACAATAGACCAGTAGCAACCACAGTAAACCAACAGCAACACAATAGACTCAGCAGCAACACAGCAAACCCAGGCCAGCAGCAACACAGTAAACACAACAACAAATACACTGGACCAGCAGCCACCCAATAGACCCAATGGCAACACAATAGACACAACTGTAATAACACTGGACAGCAGCAAAAACAATCAGTGGCAGTTACAGCCACAGTAGCACAGCAACAATAACAATGGACCAGCAGCAACCACTAGACACAACAGCAATAACACTGGACCAACAACAGCAACAATCAACCGGGCAGCAACACTATAGACACTCAGCCACTGAACACAGCTAAAACAATAGCATAGCACCACCACCAATACAAGAACAACAGCAAACCAACGACCAAACACTCCAATAACAAAGCACAACCACAGCAGTAGCCAAAGAATGATAAACAGGATTTCAGCAACCAATAAACGAAACAGTAACCAAAAGCCAATGAAACAGTAACTTGTATATCCTTCTTGTTCTCTTTGTATGTTTGGTTTCAATATCGTTTCTCCCCTGTTTTTCCTTAACTCTCAGCTCTTTCTATCTATCTCTTTTATGTGTTTTCGAAATGTATCTCTGTTGTGTGTATCTGCCTACTCTCCTCTCAGGTTTTTTCTCTGCCTTTCTCTAAGGCCTGTATGTCTCTTCTTATAGCTGACCAGCAGCTCCTAAGGTTACCCCCTTACACTGAATCCCCAACCCATCATATTCCCTGCAACCTCCATTATCCAATGTCCAGGTATGGACTATAGCATAAAATAATGTCGGTGGCAGGACATCAGTGGGATGCCCTGCTGTGCAGGTTCCACTAGCCCTTTTATGGGCAAGTGATTAATCAATTAACCTTAAACAAGTCCTAACAATTATATTCAATTAAGTCCCAATCCAGAATCAAACTAATGACAAGCTCTAATGGTGAATTGCATACGGGCAGATTCAGGGCATGTACAAACATACAAACAAAGAATAATTTGTTGACGACGTTAAATAAACTAACTATACGAAGCTATTGCAGCATTGAACTTAAACAAGAATTGGCAAAAGAACGGGGATCGACCAAATAAAAGGCCTTATCGGAGGAGAACAGATAAAACAGAAAGAATGATCAAAAAATCAATAAATTCGAACACACAATTAATACGAAGAGATACAAGAAGGAAATGAAATACCTCAAGAGAGAACAGAAATCAAGACTCACAAATTGCGGCCGCTTGGATTCAACAATTACCATTTTGAAGTCGAACGGACTTTAATTGAGACATTTTCAGACGAAAAATGTCTCAATCAAAGTCTATTAGACTCCAATCTTGTTTAAATCTTGGGCGGAATCCCTAATTTTAGTATTCTAGGGTTCTTGGTTCGGATTTGGGGCTTTTGCGATTCCGGCAAGATTCGAACCAGACCAATGTTAGTGGGAGTGTGGGGGAGGTGTGAGGAGGCTGTGGTGTGAATTTGGTGAAGTTTGGCGTGGTTTGGGTTCTGACTCGAATCTTCGAACGAAGATTCGAGACGTTTGATGGTGATTCGAGGTTAGCGGAGGCCGGATTCGTGATGGGAGAGGTAAGGGGAAGATTTGGGTGTTAGTTTGGTGGCCATTGGCCTACCGGAACCGCCGTGAGGCGATTTCCGGCAGGCGGCGCAACGGTGGTAGACGGCGGAGCTAGGTCCGGTCTCTGAAGACCTTTGGGAGATGAAGGGAGAGGGGGGGGTCTGGCTTGGGGGGGGCGGGGTATGAAAGTGAGCTTATATACGATTTGAGAGGTTAAATCCTGATCGTTGGATCAAACTTGATCAACGACCAGGATCTCCTCTCATAACCAAACGGTGTCGTTTGGTTAAAATAACGGCCTGGGTGTATCTGTGATTTAACAATTAATCTGGGCCGTTGGATAATAAAATCCAACGGTCCAGATCAAACGTTACATTAAGGTATTGGGCTGGAGCGTGTGGGCTGGACGGGTGAGGGGTTTGGGCCAATTTTTGGACTAAAATATGGCCCGAGTCTACTCTTCATGATGCATTATATGTATATGTGTATATATATATATATATATATATATATATATATATACATATATATATACTAACCTATAACACAACTATTTTTTACTACAATTATCCCACATAATTACATATCACTTGCATGTAAACCATATAATTTGATATTAAACACTAAAAAAATGCAACACATAATGTATATATATTTTTGTATTTTACTAATTTAACCAAATAAATACGCACAAAAAAATGCAGATTTAAGATAGAAATAACACAAAGTCACAAAAATCATGCCCAACATGAAACTATTTTTATTTTGAATTCTCTGGGAGTACTTCTCAGGTAAGGCAAAAATCACGTGCTCACAGCTGCCCCTCTTTGCGCGTAAACACGCAGAGTTTTCGTGCAAGGATAAGTGAGCGGATATAAGCGATTTTTGCCTATTCGAGCACTCCGTATGAAGCATTTTGGAAAAGTTTTGACCGAACCTTGCTTCAGAGGTCTCCTACATATCCCTGGCTAAAAGGGAATCAGGTCAATGTAGTTCGGGAAGTTCTGGTAGCTGGGACTACCATGACTGTTGCGATCTCGCTTTTACTGCTGTTACTGTTGTTACTGCTGTTACTGCTGCTGCCACCGCTTAGCTGATCTCATTGTTACACCGTACTAAACAACAAAAACAAAAAGCTAGACTAAGTTACATTATTGCAAATTCTTATCTATCTTTTCGGCTTGATCTTGTCATGTTCCTTGCCATCCTACTGGCTTTGATGTTTCTTCACATGCTTCTTCTCTTCTGGCAATTGTTATTTCGGCCTATCTTGATTGCCGAACTCCGACCATTGGTCCCTTCCTTGTGATCTTCGAACTATTCTCCTTCAAAATCTGAATCTATCTTTCTGATCCTTGTTGCCTCTCTCTGCTTACGAACTTGGATTTAGGCCGGAGATTTCCGTTACATTCAACCGCTTTCTTCAACCAATTAAAATAGATCGCCACTCCATTCTCCAGGCGGGCTCCCTGACTTCAACTAGTACTTCAAAAAATAAAATCGCCACTCCATTCTCCAGGCGGGCTCCCTGACTTCACCTACTACTTCAAAATAAAATCGCCACTCCATTCTCCAGGCGGGCTCCCTGACTTCAACCTCTACTTCAAAAATAAAATCGCCACTCCATTCTCCAGGCGGGCTCCCCGACTTCAACTACTACTTCAAAATTAAATCGTCACTCCATTCTACAGGCGGGCTCCCCGACTTCAACTACTACTTCAAAATAAAATCGCCACTCCATTCTCCAGGCGGGCTCCCTGACTTCAACTACTACCTCGAAATTAAATCGCCACTCCATTCTCCAGGCGGGCTCCCGACTTCAACTACTACTTCAAAATAAAATCGCCACTCCATTCTCCGGGCGGGCTCCCTGACTTCAACTACTACTTCAAAATAAAATCGCCACTCCATTCTTCGGGCGGGCTCCCCGACTTCAACTACTACTTCAAAATAAAATCGCCACTCCATTCTCCGGGCGGGCTCCCCGACTTCAACTACTACTTCAAAATAAAATCGCCACTCCATTCTCCGGGCGGGCTCCCCGACTTCAACTACTACTTCAAAATAAAATCGCCACTCCATTCTCCGGGCGGGCTCCCTGACTTCAACTACAACTTCGAAAATAAAATCGCCACTCCATTCTCCAGGCGGGCTCCCCGACTTCAACTACTACTTCAAAATTAAATCGCCACTCCATTCTACAGGCGGGCTCCCTGACTTCAACTATTACTTCACAATAAAATCGCCACTCCATTCTCCAGGCGGGCTCCCTGACTTCAACTACTACTTCAAAATTAAATCGCCACTCCGTTCTCCAGGCGGGCTCCCTGACTTCAATTACAACTCACTGATTTCATCCTATCTTGATTACCTTCCTTTGCCTCTTGTACCATTTCCTTCTTCCTGCATTGCCTCTCGGACCACCTTCTCTTCTGAATTATCCTGCCTTGGAATTGCCTTCCCCTGGGTCGTATTACTTTTTCTTTTGTCTGCTGGGGATATTTTTGGAACTGTTTACTCGCCTGCTGGGGATGATACCACTGAGGAAGTATTCTTTGTTTCCTTCACCCCTCATTCTCTCCCTTCTTCCCGTTCCTCTTCTGGGACTCACGCTTTTGCCTCCTCGAGCAAATTATGAAATGTAATGCTACTGGGGGAATCTCGAAGCCATTGTTTCATTTTTCCATCAACTGCTGGGGATGATACCAGGCTCAAAGATCATCCCATCGTGTTGTGGCCTTTCTCAAAACTATTCTGCTCGGAGCTGGTACTTCCCGAAATCTTGCGTTGCTTTCTACCCTTATCCTCCGAGTCTTGCTTTCCAGAAAATTTTCGCAACGGGAGAAAATTTTCTGCCCCAGTTTGATAAACTTCTGGACGGTATGCTTTTCTGCCCTCCCTCTTTTCCTGCTTTTAAATCAAAGAAAAATTGTTAGTTTCAAAATGCGGTGAGTGGTCGTGCCACTCTTGTTGAGGCCATTTTCTTTTCTCTTTCAGCTGCTTGGCCTCTCTCGAACTTTGAGGGCGATGTTGACGCTTGCTGGGGACGATGCTCTTTCCACGAACGACCTCTCATCTTTCCTTTTATTCCAATCTTTGGTTTGATCCGACTCTTTTTAGCCGGTGATCTGTTGCGTGAAATCATCTTTCGGACATGCCACATGTGTCCATCATACTCCATAATTCTTGCGAATCTTCCACTCAGCCTGTCATCCCAATCTTGCTATCGTAACGACTTCTGTCTTATTGCCTCGTTCCACGCCTATTCACTTTCAATATACTGCTTTGGGAGACTTGGTAGTAAGCTTTGAAAAATCAATTTTCGAAAATGAAAGAAAAGAAAAGAATACTTGTAAACGCGTGATTTTTGACCCTCCCCGAGATTTTCTATATTTTTAGCGTAAAATATTTAGTTTAGTTTTAATATAGCTATTTTAGCTAAATTTGACTCTTTTACTTTATTTTTTACAATCACTTTCTGATGCCGCGTTCTGCTAGAGGTAAACGGATGTCCAAACCTTGTCTCGTGCAGACATCTTGTAACCATCTCGTCCTGTCACCTCACAGTGCCCTTCAAAGGGTTTTCACTAATGAGATTCTCTCATTTCTCTCTATCTCCCGTCGCCTTGAGGTGCCCGTAAAGGTTTTCACCGTAAGACTCTCTCATTTTATTTCTCTCAACTTCCTTCGCCTTAAGGTGCCCTCGAGGGTTTTCACCGTTAAGACTCTCTCATTTACGTTCTTTCTTTCCCTGCGGCGGGGTATCACCCCTGAGATTCCTTCTAGAGCGTTATCCCCTTTCGGCTTGTGCATCCTGGATTCAATCGAGGGTCGGGATGTCACTCTTGGCTTTCGTTCACATGACTTGGCACTTCTCAAACACTGATCGAGAGGTCTTTCTGGTTCTTAATATGGTTTCTGCGCGTGAGGCTGAAGAAAGGGGTTTAGCCTCAACGGCTAGCTCATTACAACTTTCGGAATCCACACTATCTTTCCAACGAAACAATGACTTCCGCCCCAGTTTTGTTGCTTGGGGGATTTTTTGATTTTTATTTTATTATGACCGAGCCGTGTGGCGCCTACGTATCCTTCTTGAGGAATCAGGTCGAACGTAGTTCACTTTTTCTTGTATTTTTCTTTGCTTTCTTTTTTTTTTTTTTTATTTTGTTACACATCTTCCTTGATGATTCCGAAAGAGGGTATATGAAAGAATAATCAAGGCTCAAAGGGGGAACAAAGGTTAAAGTGTTTGGGTAGTAGAAAAATTGCCTCTGTCATTTCATTCTCCGAAAAAATGCCAAATACACACAAACGAAACCAAACGTTGACAAATGCATTAAAGAATTTACACATAATATCTCTTGACTGCATCAGAATTGATAGCCATATCGGTGCATCTTCCCTCAACATCCGTCAGACATAGAGCGCCGTTGGATAATACTCTAGTCACCACAAATGGTCCCTGCCAATTTGGAGCGAACTTGCCTTTCGCTTCGGCCTGATGCGGTAGAACCCTCCTCAGCACATGCTGTCCCACTTCAAATTTCCTGGGACGTACCTTCTTGTTATATGCTCTCGCCATTCTCTTTTGATACAATTGGCCGTGACATACTGCTGTCAATCTCTTTTCGTCGATCAAGCTCAATTGCTCTAATCGGGTTTTGACCCATTCATCATCGTCAATCTCAGCTTCGGCGACAATTCGGAGGGATGGGATCTCAATTTCTGCTAGTATTACTGCTTCAGTCCCGTACACCAACAAGTAAGGAGTTGCACCTACCGAAGTCCGTACGGTGGTGCGATAACCCAGCAGCGCAAATGGTAACTTTTCATGCCACTGCCTAGACCCTTCTACCATCTTCCTCAATATCTTCTTTATGTTTTTGTTTGCGGCCTCGACCGCACCATTTGCTTTTGGGCGATACGGTGTGGAATTTCGGTGTGTAATCTTGAACTGTTGACATACCTCTTTCATCAATCCACTGTTAAGATTTGCACCGTTATCTGTAATGATTATCTTTGGAATTCCAAACCTACAAATGATGTGGGAGTGTACGAAGTCCACCACCGCCTTCTTGGTCACCGATTTGAATGTTTTGGCCTCCACCCACTTGGTAAAATAATCGATCGTTACCAGGATGAACCTATGGCCATTGGAAGCCGCAGGCTCAATAGGCCCAATAACATCCATACCCCATGCAACAAACGGCCATGGTGCTGACATTGTATGCAATTCAGTCGGTGGAGAATGAATCAAATTTCCGTGTATCTGACACTGATGGCATCTTCGCACGAAACTTATACAATCACGCTCCATCGTGATCCAGTAATATCCTGCTCGAAGAATCTTCTTCGCCAATACGTATCCGCTCATGTGTGGTCCGCAAACTCCCAAGTGTATATCTGTCATCACTGTTGTGGCTTGACCTGCGTCTATACATCTCAACAATCCCAAGTCTGGGGTTCTTTTGTACAGCACCCCTCCGCTAAGGAAAAATCCGTTCGCCAACCGCCGAATAGCTCGCTTTTGATCTCCAGTTGCTTGCTCTGGGTATACTCCTAACCTGAGGTATTCCTTGACATCATGAAACCACGGCTCACCATCCGCCTCTTCCTCTATCACATTACAATAAGCATGTTGATTCCGGATCTGGATATGTAATGGATCGACACGAACCT